>LBNU01011987.1:107452-127095 GCA_014162995.1 Artemisia annua
TTTTCCGGAAACTTAACATGAGAATTCTGTCAGATCATTTCTGACAGTGTCAGGTGTTACAACCTAACGGCGTCAGGCAATAATTTTCTGCAATCTTTGAAAGTTTTGTTTTTCTTCTGGAAATAAAAAGTTTTTGTTAATCCTCTAACTTATAATCTCCAGGAATTCTGCAAAAATATTCATTCCACAAGCATTATACCCTATTATAGATTATACCGCCGATTTTATGCAAGGTTGGCCTTTATTTTTTTCAGGTTAACAGGTTATTTTGGACAAGAAGATGATTTATATTTTGGAAGGGAAGCGTTGAGCGTTCATATTTCTTGGAAGAAGATCTAACCATGCTACCTCACTATCCACATCAAACGAATCAGGGGAGTATTTGATTTCATTCTTTCATTTTATTTACTTTTACATCTTCTATTTGAACATTGGGGACAATATTCGGTTTATGTGTAAGGGGGGTAAATGAAGGCACCTTAGAGAATACAATTGCGCTTGATTTTTGTTTGTTTGATAGTAAATTTGTAATAAAACCGAGAGAAATATTTGTTAGGGTAATTTTAGCGCCAATTTAAATTTTTTTACAACACTTATAAGTGAGACTTTGGTCTTAATGAGCGTCTCATGGATAGGAAATTATATGACTAGCACAAAACCGTACCATTAAAAATTTTTTCCACCCTAAATATGTGAGGTTCATCCCTAGAATTAGTAGGAAAAGCAGCCATCTTTGATGCTATGATGTGTGTTCCGGTAGCGCTTAGATTCTAGAACTTGCGTTAGGACCATCTCAAATCCACAAGTGAGACTACATTCGTGTAGTTAGATCTACTACATGATAAGAGGCATTAGGATTATCCCTTTGTTTTTACACCCGTGTTTTTGTTATAATTACTTTGGCTACATTAGTCAAGTAATTCTCCCACACCCTTTGCGTTGTACCCATTTTTGGTACACGATACCCCTAGTATACCCCTCAGAGCCTATCTTTTCGTTTCGACCTTTGAGCATCTTACTCAAAGTGAGAATTTGTTACACCCCACTTAAATGTACACCCAAATTGCCTTAGCCTACCTTGTATGCACTCATTTTTAGTGCATTATTGGGAAAACATTTGTGTTAAACCCTTAGTTAATTATCTAATCGATTACATGGTTGCTAAGTCGAGTCATATCTTGTACATATTGTTTTGGGACGATTGGGACTCATGGGGTGAAATACTAGTGTAATGGAGTAATGGGGAAGAACATCAATTATAACCCCCATATGTGCGTTAATGTTTAAAGTACTCCAAGTTTTTCAATTATCTTAATTCGAGTCTTTAGAATAGTAATTGTAAAGTTATGTAAAAGTTCAAGTGTAAGGGGAGAACTAAGGCCCCTATGATGTATTATTTTGATGGTAGGGTAAGAATGTATGCAAAAAGAAAAAAAAATCGAAAAAAATCAAGAAAAATACAGAAAAATGTGAAAAAGAAAAGTAGAAAAAACATACGGACTACCATCCCGTTTCTTTTATGTTTCTTTTAAGTTTTTGTTATTTTGTTTTTAGCTTAAGATTGAGTCGAGTCTTGGCTTAGCAACATTGTATAGTGCATGTATTTGATCATGATAATTAATTCTCCACCATTAAAATACCCTTTATTCCAACCAAACGTGTTTATCATATCCCTACACCTTACATTATAACCCTTTTGAAAGCCCTCTTTGATAGTTTATCTTAGGTGCTTACGCCTAGTGGAGGAGTGATTGATCCTCTCCCAAGCCTATGGTAATCTATTTGCTATGACAGGTAGTGAGAGATATTTTACGTTTTCATTTATGAGATATAATTCTATGACACTTGAGAGATGAGAGTATCCAAACACTATTTGTGAGGTGCTAGTGTATGATTTCCGTGCTTATTACGATTAGAGTCGAATGACTACTTGTTGTAATTACTTTTATATTTGTGTTAAATGACCCCTAACTCATATTTTGATTGGAATAAAAGCTTATTTGCTTGAGAACAAGCAAATCTCAAGTATAAGGGTATTTGACGAGACGAAAAGTGTACCCGTTTTAAGGAGTCATTTAAGCCCTAATTTGAGTAAATGTGATCAAATATTGCCCTAAATCGTTCCTTTTGTCATTTTAGGTACTTTTGAGAAGAATTATAGAAAACATGCATATTTGGACGTTTTTGGAGCATAAAAGTGAAGAAAACGAAAAAGTCTCAAAAGAAGCTGGATTTCCTACCTGACGGCGTCAGCGTCACAGGGTGACGCCGTCAGCCAACGTTGACAAAAGAGTGAAGTCAGATTACACTAGACGCCCTATAGAGAAAACAAGATGTTTACACCTGACGGCGTCAGGTGTTAGAGAAAGTAGGCCGTCAGGTGTTAACTTAAAGAGTGACGGCCCAGAGCAAAATAAAGAGTGACGGCGTCAGAAGTAAATCTAGGCCATCCGAGAACCCTAATGATGGCGAGCTGATGGCGTCAGAACCCATAACCTGACGCCGTCAGAATGTAAAATCTATATATATTTTTCTATTTTTCATTCTTTAGTGTGGAACTTTTGGTACAAGTTTGGGAAAAACCCTAAAGGCGATTTTAGCTGTAATTTCAAGGGTTTTTCACCCTTGAAACCTTCATGTTCAATTAAAGATAAGTCCTCACTTAAATTAATCAATATGTCTATGTGTTGGTTAATTATATCTTATGCTTGTCTTTCAATTAACATGCTAGGCTAGATTTTTCTTGTGTTTGCTTAGATCTAATGAAACCTAACTATTAATTATTGGTTGATTGGTGTGTTATTACTTTGTTGGGATGAATGTTTCATCAATGTTAGGCTTAAGAAAACTGGCAATACTCCTATATGGTAACATGCTTGAACGTCTTAAGAAACATGTAACTAAGGCATACTAGGTTATTAAGGTAGTATTTAACGCATGAGCCACTGTTTACAATCCCTATGATTATGTGTACGCATAGTTGTAGGAGGAGATAAGAGCTCATAGAATTGGGGAGATATGTACGCCACCCCATGAATTGTTAAGGAATACACCCGTCATCCACGCAAGTAATACATACACCAATTAACCGGTAAAAGATAGTTAGGGAGTAAGGAAGTCTAAGTAAACACATTTGTCTCCATATAAGTTTTCACAACCACAATAGTTTAGTTATTTTATTTTTCTTGCAGTTGTAGTTTTTGGGTTAGTTGACTAGCAACTAATTCCGCCCACTCCTCCAATACCCGAGATTTTACTTGCTTTCATAAAAATATAAAAATACAAAAATAATCTTCCTTCACCTTTAGACCTAGTAGATAAATTTCTATCCTAACGAACACTATTCCCTGTGAGAGAACGATCAATCCCCCGTACTTACCACTACACTATACTACACCGACCAGGTACACTGCTTGGTGGGATTGCAAGCTTCTCAAGATCCCTTGAGAGGTAAAACCTGTTGCGTGGTCGCAATCCCACGCGTATCAAGTTTTTGGCGCCGCTGCCGGGGAATAGTTATTGTTTAGGTAGAATTTTTTTATTTTATTAGGTCTACTCACTAGATTCCTTTCTAGTGAGATTTTTATTTTATTTTTTTAGGATTTTTTAGTCTATCTATTCTCTTTGTGTTTTTGTTCGTGATTACTCGCCCATTAATTATTCCGTTGGCCATTATGGAAAATGCGAATCCACCTCTTACACCGGGCGAAGTGGCTTTGTTACGTGCCAAATTGAGGAAGAGATAAGTGACCTTAGGGAGCTCAATAGTATGATTGATATAGAGCTTGACTATTCCCTTAACGACTTAGCAACCGCCATGTACTCGGATAATTACTTAGAAAACAAAAATCTTACGGTTGACGAGTTGGTTGAAAAGCTTTATGAAGAAGAGATAGATCCTAGGTTGGATGATTATTAGAATTTATACCCCACTAAGGAGGAGATTGCCTACTATAACAACCTAGTTGATAACCCTAGACCAGTCTTTATTAAAATCGACTGATGAGTGCTCAAACACTCATCATTTTTATCGTATCTGAACTGCCAAAACATCAAAAAACACTCAAAAATTCATCAAAATGCAGAAAATATCCAAGGATCGTGTTTTATATGTCTCAAATGCAAAATGTTTAAAAACAGATGAAAAACGAACAAAGTTTGCATAATTGGCAGTTTCAGTCTCCCAACTTTTAAAACTTGACAAAATCAGTCCCTGAGCAATTATTTTAAAGAAAAGTCAACCAAAATCCTTTGAAAGTCAAAAGTTATCAAAAATGGTCCTTGGGTGAAAAGTTTGGAGAAATTGCAAGTTTGGTCCCTTAACTTTGCAAATTGGCAAAATTAGTCCCCGAATGATTTTATTTTGGAAAATGAACAACAAAGGTCTTTGTGGAATCAAGAAGTGGCAATAATGGTCCTTGGAGAAGTTTGGAAAGTTGGCACAACAGGCCCCTCAGTTTGCAGAAATTGCAACATTGGTCCTTGTGATTTATCTAATACCAAACGGGCCCTTTGTGTTTATTTCAACCCGACAACAAACACCACCACTTATACAAACCCAAGTCCTAATCCCCACCCCATAATAATAAAACCAACTCCCCCGTTTTATTTATCCCATGGTCAACGAGGAGTCAAACCCACCCTTTCCCCCTTAAACAACCTCCTTCACGAATACCAGGCTCACGTGAGCACTGCAAAACCACCCTATACCATTCATCATCACCCCTAAACACTGCAAGCTCACCTTCCCCTCACCCAGTCCAAATAAACACCTTCTATACAAGTTATCAGAGGCAATGGTTATCATAACCATTTTTGGCGCCAAATCTCACAAACGGTCAAGATTGAATCGTACTAATCCAAGGGTGGATATTATTGCTGGGAAAGGACAAAGGAGCTCCCAAAACCCTAATTGGTCATTATTTAAGGAGCATTGTAGCAGGAAACAAAGTGTGTAGTTTTTTAGCTTATTTAAGATTATGTCAAATTTAATGTAACTTACTTTTCTAGTAAACATTTAGCTTGTAATCTGTTTTATCTAAGTTAATATCAAGTTCCATTTCATAAATTTAAGTTCTCTTTACATTTCACAGTTTCATTTTAAGAATTCTAGTTTAAAGCTAAAATATGGTTTAAGCTCTTTAGTTGTCACACATGTTTCACAAACTAACCTAAATTCTTAATATACATAAGAAAACATGGAAAATGGAATACAATCAGAAACCAAATCAACAGGGAACCTTGGCATATGAGACAGGAAGCATTGGAAGTGGTCTAAATGGATTGGCCAGGTGGACTTTACCTAGCTTAACTTTGATAAGCTAGGAGCTTGTTGCAGCTTCAAGACACCCTAGTTGAGCTAGTGGTTAAGGTTTTTTAGTATTGATGTTAATTTTCAAGTGTTTAAGTGTAATATTTGCATAATTTGTACTTGGTAGGAATAGTTGTAATTAGCTGTTTTTTTGTACTTATTCTGGCTTAACATTGCTTAATAGATAGGATTTGGTTCATGTTTCATGGTTATAATCATATTTCACCACATCTTCATGTTAACTGCCAAAATTGCACTTTGGTGATTTTTGGATAAGAGTTGTTAGTATTGGTAATTTTGTGTTTAAAAGGACTTAATCCATCATATCAGAACCTTGTAGACTGGAAATATGGATTAAATGAGTGATACTCTTTGAAAATCATAAAATCAATGTGTTTAGGGGGTGTTTGGCTTTACTGATTTACATGGGTTAGGGATTGTTCTTGTTGTTAAAACTGGTTGATACATGTCACATTAGTTGGTAATAGGTTAGCATAGGCATTAGAAACATAGTTCATTTGTAAGAAAAGTCAAATGCATGTTAATTTGGTTCACAGTTATGTTGTTAAGTAGTATCATCATCAACATAGTTCATAAGTAGTTATGGTAGCCTAATTCAGTTGTAAACTTGCTTATTATAACATCTTAAGTCATTTAGGATTAGTGGAATTTCAAATTAGTCAACTTGTTTACAAATCTCAAAAGTCAAAAACCACACACTGATAAAATGGACAGAATTTCAAAGGCATGCACAGGGTGTAATATAGATTGGAATTAGTTAAAATTTGTTGATTTATGATATTTGGTTGCTAGTTTATCTGATTCAAGAAGAAATTTGCATCTTGGAAATCATTTGCTCTTTGAAATTTGGTCTCAAAGTCAGCTGTGTGAGCACTGTCCTCCCTTGCTCCATGGGTGTGTCCAGTTTGACCCATTATTCAGTTGACCACACCTTGTTCATTATTTGAGGATTTTGCTTGATAATTGGTGATTTGTGAAGCCACATAGGTGGTATTGTTATCTGTATTCTTAGTTTACCTTCAATTGCTTATTTAGAGTGCTTATTTTACCCATTAAGTTGCTCCTTTCCCCACTGTTCATTCTGTATTCATTGGTATACTCTGAGCTTGTTGATTTTTACTTTAGCTTGTTATTAGCTTGTTGATTTGTTGTTTCTAGCTCATTAATGTGCATTGAGTTTGTTTATGCTTGTTTTTGTTCTTAGCTTGTGCTTGTGGGGGTACTTGTTTAAACTGCTTATTTCATATACTCACTTTGTACTTCAGCTAACTGAACCAATTTCTCAAGGCTTCAACAAGCTCAAATCTTGAGCTTGTTGCTTGTTCTTGGATGAATTTAGTAGCCCTCCTTACTGAGTTGTTATATCCAGTCCTTGATTGCACTTTATTGCTTATTGAATGTGCTTATTTTGGTCCTTTTAATTGCCTGAGCCCAGTTGTACACTGACCCATCAGTATACACCAAGGCTTGTTCATAAGCCCTTTTCCAGCTTAAACCTTGAGCTTTTCCTAAGCTCTTGGATCCTTTGGAAGGTTATTAGTACTGGTTATCCAAATCCAAGCTTATCTTGTGTTTAGAAGCTTGTTGTACAAGCTTATTTTGGCCTGCTACTTAGCCTTAAGGACTGTTTGGTTTGTTGGATTTGGACTTTTGCTTATTTGTTTTTCACAGCTTTTCAGTAGGATCCTTTGCAACTTTTAGCTTATTTCCAGTTCACTTAAGTCATTTGAAGCCTAAATTGACCTTGGTTCAAGTTTATAAGCTTATAGCAAGCTTTTGCAAGCTTAAAATTCCATTTTAAGCCTAAAAAGCCCACTGTTAAGCTTATATGCTTGCATTGAGCTTATTTTTAAGTTTCAATAATTTTGTATTTGTTAAAGTTGCTCATAACCAGTGTTAAAATAATTTTGTAAAAGAAAAATCAGAAAATCATCATTTTAATTTTTAGTGATAGCTTCTATTTAATAGGATTTATCTATTTAATTTATTTTCTAATTTTTTTAAGCACTTAGTGGTTTTCATATTTTTCCTAGGTTCCTGGCATCACATAGTATTTGTATAAATAGTTTCATAATTTTATCTTTTAATTTGGTAATTTTAGTAATTAAAAGTAGTTTAATTAGTTTTAATTAAAAAATCAAAAATAAAATCATTTAGTGTTTAATTTTAATCTATAGCATCTTTTTATATTTTTTCTAGCTTTTATTAATTATATAGTATTTTTAGAAAATAGTTTCTTAATTTTTACTGTTCATTCGTTATTATTCTTAATTAAATTAGTTTAATTAGCTTTTAATTAATAATTAAGTAAATAAATTCTAAAATAGTTTATTTATAAAGTTTAGGAACTTTTTATAATTTTTTAGGACTCCTGTAATTGTTAAGTAGTTTTATAAAAAGTTTGATAATTTTCTAAATTAGTTTAGTATTTATTTTAATTTAAAATTAGTTAAATTTGTAATTAGTAATTAATTAATATTAAATAATTAAAAAGTCAAAAAAACATTTTTCTTTTTCTTAAAATTTTCTTTTGTCATTAGAATTGTAAAAAAAAAAAGTAATTTTCACATTTATAGGACTTTATTTGCTCTCGTTTCACTTTTTATTTTGCGCGCTTGCGTTTATTTAAAATTCAAACGCGCGTTTTTAGATTTAAATCACGTTTCTTGGTTATCTGATTACCAATAATTGTTCATATAGTGTTTTTAAGCTATTCTCAATCATCATCGTTTAGTGTAATCATAATAATCAAAATCCTGATCTTCCTGTTAAATCACCCGATCACAAGCACGTTTAAATACCATTCACACCTCGTCGGGACTTAACGACCCGCGGATATTCTATACTCCTTGGTTTAGTATTGGCTCAAGCTGTTTGACCTTGTTGACAACTGGTCAATATTGGTTGACCGTTTGAGGCCAACCAAATTTTGGTTGACCATTGGTCAATAGTTTAGAGGTTTCCAATCGAGGCATTAAAAGAATTTTGGAAAGAACTGTAGGTGAAATCGTGCATCGTGGTCGGATAAATTAGATGATGCACTCTGGGCTTTTCGTACTGTGTACAAAACACCCATTGGATGTAAGCCTTACAAGCTTGTGTATGGAAAAGCATGCTATCTACCGATCGAGCTTGAGCACAAGGCCTATTGGGCCCTCAAGCATGCAAACTTCGACCTACAAACTGCGGGTGATCATCGGAAAGTTCAAATGAATGAATTGAATGAACTTCGTGATCAGGCCTATGAAAACTCTTTGATCTAAAAGGAAAAAACAAAGAAGCTCCATGACTCAAAGATCAAGAACCGCGTTTTCAACGTTGGTGATCGAGTCCTTCTTTTTAACTCAAGATTAAAGATCTTCTCAGGCAAACTCAAAACCCGTTGGACTGGCCCATTCACTATCACAAAGGTTTATCCTTATGGCACCGTCGAATTATCTCAAAATGATGGACCAAATTTCAAAGTGAATGGGCATCGTTTGAAACATTACTTTGGAGAGGACATATCATCCATGGTTGTCCCGGATCTCTAAACTTTCCCCAAGAACCAATGAATTCGGGGATCGAGTCAAGCTAGCGACTCGGTAAACAAAAACAGTAGCATACACATGGGTTTTCACCCATGTCTCTGACTTCTTTCTACTTTCTAACACCCTAGTGTGGGGGAGTGACCGTCCCCTGCTGTTTTTTTTTTTTTTTTTAAAAAGGTGTATATATATAATTGGTTCCCACATCTAGCTAGTAATGTTATCTTCTACGTTCAAGGATTTGGCATAATAGACGGGACTTTGAATATTGAGGACAATATTCAACTCTAAGTGTGGGGGAGGGAATTCTAGCGAATTTGATCACATATTTTACTTCTAGTGCCCTAATTCCCCCATTTTGGCCAAAAAAAAATTTTTTTTTAGTGTGAGTGCTTTGAACTAACACAACAAATGGTTATCAGTCCACCATGTCTAAAACACATAAGGACTGGCTAATCCAGGAGCAAACGGCTCTTGGTAAAGATATATCAAATCCGTTTATGGCTTACAATTTGCCAAAAATTGTATGGTGCTCAACTCACCATATCTTTAATAGTGAAGAGTTGGCTAGCCCACAAGGTTATGGCTTGTGGTAAAGGCAGTGAAAAACCATAATTGGTAATCAACTCACCAAGATGATGACTGAATTCCATCAAAGAGTTGGCTAGTCCATAAGCAAACGGCTTCTGGTAAAGACAAATCAAATCCGTTGAAATACCAAGTCTATGAAGCTTTTTCCTTTGATTCGGAGGAGACGAGTCGTGGCAATACCACTTCTCTTGCTTTTTCCTCTCCTCCCGAATATGAATCGTTTCAATTTGACCTTGAGAAAGACGTTAGTCTGGGGGGAGGCTTACTTTTTGACAAATTTTTTCCAGCCCTCCCACCCAAGGTTTTTGAAAATGAAGAATTGATTTTAATGGTGATAAAGATCTTTCTTCCATTCTTCACATATGCTGCTGTTTCTCCCATCCGTCATTCTAAATCCGTTTATAGCTTACAATTTGCCAAAAATTGTATGGTGCTCAACTCATCATATCTTTAATAGTGAAGAGTTGGCTAGCCCGCAAGGTTATGGCTTATGGTAAAGGCAGTGAAAAACCATAATTGGTAATCAACTCACCAAGATGATGACTGAATTCCATCAAAGAGTTGGCTAGTCCAGAAGCAAACGGCTTCTGGTAAAGACAAATCAAATCCGTTGACAGCTTATGGTTTGCTCAAAATCATATGGTTATCAGTGTACCATAGTTCTTACTTGAACTGAAACATTTGGCTACTCCAGAAGTAATGGCTTTTGGTTAAGAGACTTCAAATCCATTAAATTTTCATAAAGGATTGCTAGGGACTAGCAATAGTTTAGTGTGGGGGATTGATGAGTGCTCAAACACTCATCATTTTTATCGTATCTGAACTGCCAAAACATCGAAAAACACTCAAAAACGCATCAAAATGCAGAAAATATCCAAGGATCGTTTTTATATGTCTCAAATGCAAAATGTTAAAAAACAGATGAAAAACGAACAAAGTTTGCATAATTGGCAGTTTCAGTCCCCCAACTTTCAAAACATGACAAAATCAGTCCCTGAGCAATTATTTTAAGGAAAAGTCAACCAAAGTCCATTGAAAGTCAAAAGTTATAAAAAATGGTCCTTGGGTGAAAAGTTTGGAGAAATTGCAAGTTTGGTCCCTTAACTTTGCAAATTGGCAAAATTAGTCCCCGAATGATTTTATTTTGGAAAATGAACAACAAAGGTCTTTGTGGAATCAAGAAGTGGCAATAATGGTCCTTGGAGAAGTTTGGAAAGTTGGCACAACAGGCCCCTCAGTTTTTAGAAATTGCAACATTGGTCCTTGTGATTTATCTAATACCAAACGGGCCCTTTGTGTTTATTTCAACCCAACAACAAACACCACCACTTACACAAACCCAAGTCCTAATCCCCACCCCTTTATACCTGTGGCCCAACATCCTCACAAGCCCAATCCCATAATAATAAAGCCAACTCCCCCGTTTTATTTATCCCATGGTCAACGAGGAGTCAAACCCACCCTTTCCCCCCTTAAACCACCTTGTTCACTAATACCAGGCTCACGTGTGCACTGCAAAACCACCCTATATCATTCATCATCACCCCTAAACATTGCAAGCTCACCTTCCCCTCACCCTAGTCCAAATAAACACCTTCTATACAAGTTATCAGAGGCAATGGTTATCATAACCATTTTTGGCGCCAAATCTCACAAACGGTCAAGATTGAATCGTACTAATCCAAGGGTGGATATTATTGCTGGGAAAGGACAAAGGAGCTCCCAAAACCCTAATTGGTCATTATTTAAGGAGCATTGTAGCAGGAAACAAAGTGTGTAGTTTTTTAGCTTATTTAAGATTATATCAAATTTAATGTAATTTACTTTTCTAGTAAACATTTAGCTTGTAATCTGTTTTATCTAAGTTAATATCAAGTTCCATTTCATAAATTTAAGTTCTCTTTAAATTTCTCAGTTTCATTTTAAGAATTCTAGTTTTAAGCTAAAACATGGTTTAAGTTCTTTAGTTGTCACACATGTTTCACAAACTCACCTAAATTCTTAATATACATAAGAAAACATGAAAATGGAATACAATCAGAAACCAAATCAACAGGGAACCTTGGCATATGAGACAGGAAGCATTGGAAGTGGTCTAAATGGATTGGCCAGGTGGACTTTACCTAGCTTAACTTTGATAAGCTAGGAGCTTGTTGCAGCTTCAAGACACCCTAGTTGAGCTAGTGGTTAAGGTTTTTTAGTATTGATTTTAATTTTCAAGTGTTTAAGTGTAATATTTGCATAATTTGTACTTGGTAGGAATAGTTGTAATTAGCTGTTGTTTGTGCTTATTCTGGCTTAACATTGCTTAGTAGATAGGATTTGGTTCATGTTTCATGGTTATAATCATATTTCACCACATCTTCATGTTAACTGCCAAAATTGCACTTTGGTGATTTTTGGATAAAAGTTGTTAGTATTGGTAATTTTGTGTTTAAAAGGACTTAATCCGTCATATCAGAACCTTGTAGACTGGAAATATGGATTAAATGAGTGATACTCTTTGAAAATCATAAAATCAATGTGTTTAGGGGGTGTTTGGCTTTACTGATTTACAAGGGCTAGGGATTGTTCTTGTTGTTAAAACTGGTTGATACATGTCACATTAGTTGGTAATAGGTTAGCATAGGCATTAGAAACATAGTTCATTTGTAAGAAAAGTCAAATGCATGTTAATTTGGTTCACAGTTATGTTGTTAAGTAGTATAATCATCAACATAGTTCATAAGTAGTTATGGTAGCCTAATTCAGTTGTAAACTTGCTTATTATAACATCTTAAGTCATTTAGGATCAGTGGAATTTCAAATTAATCAACTTGTTTACAAATCTCAAAAGTCAAAAACCACACACTGATAAAATGGACAGAATTTCAAAGGTATGCACAGGGTGTAGTATAGATTGGATTAGTTAAAATTTGTTGATTTATGATATTTGGTTGCTAGTTTATCTGATTCAAGAAGAAATTTGCATCTTGGAAATCATTTGCTCTTAGAAATTTGGTCTCAAAGTCAGCTGTGTGAGCACTGTCCTCCCCTGCTCCATGGGTGTGTCCAGTTTGACCCATTATTCAGTTGACCACACCTTGTTCATTATTTGAGAATTTTGCTTGATAATTGGTGATTTGTGAAGCCACATAGGTGGTATTGTTATCTGTATTCTTAGTTTACCTTCAATTGCTTATTTAGAGTGCTTATTTTACCCATTAAGTTGCTCCTTTCCCCACTGTTCATTCTGTATTCATTGGTATACTCCGAGCTTGTTGATTTTTACTTTAGCTTGTTATTAGCTTGTTGATTTGTTGTTTCTAGCTCATTAGTGTGCATTGAGTTTGTTTATGCTTGTTTTTGTTCTTAGCTTGTGCTTGTGGGGGTACTTGTTTAAACTGCTTATTTCATATACTCACTTTGTACTTCAGCTAACTGAACCAATTTCTCAAGGCTTCAACAAGCTCAAATCTTGAGCTTGTTGCTTGTTCTTGGATGAATTGAGTAGCCCTCCTTACTGAGTTGTTATATCCAGTCCTTGATTGCACTTTATTGCTTATTGAATGTGCTTATTTTGGTCCTTTTAATTGCCTGAGCCCAGTTGTACACTGATCCATCAGTATACACCAAGGCCTGTTCATAAGCCCTTTTCCAGCTTAAACCTTGAGCTTTTCCTAAGCTCTTGGATCCTTTGGAAGGTTAGTAGTACTGGTTATCCAAATCCAAGCTTATCTTGTGTTTAGAAGCTTGTTGTACAAGCTTATTTTGGCCTGCTACTTAGCCTTAAGGACTGTTTGGTTTGTTGGATTTGGACTTTTGCTTATTTTTTTTCCACAGCTTTTCAGTAGGATCCTTTGCAACTTTTAGCTTATTTCCAGTTCACTTAAGTCATTTGAAGCCTAAATTGACCTTGGTTCAAGTTTATAAGCTTATAGCAAGCTTTTGCAAGCTTAAAATTCCATTTTCAGCCTAAAAAGCCCACTGTTAAGCTTATATGCTTGCATTGAGCTTATTTTTAAGTTTCAATAGTTTTTTATTTGTTAAAGTTGCTCATAATCANAGCTTGTTGTACAAGCTTATTTTGGCATGCTACTTAGCCTTAAGGACTGTTTGGTTTGTTGGATTTGGACTTTTGCTTATTTGTTTTTCACAGTTTTTCAGTAGGATCCTTTGTAACTTTTAGCTTATTTCCAGTTCACTTAAGTCATTTGAAGCCTAAATTGACCTTGGTTCAAGTTTATAAGCTTGTAGCAAGCTTTTGCAAGCTTAAAATTCCATTTTAAGCCTAAAAAGCCCACTGTTAAGCTTATATGCTTGCATTGAGCTTATTTTTAAGTTTCAATAATTTTGTATTTGTTAAAGTTGCTCATAACCAGTGTTAAAATAATTTTGTAAAAGAAAAATCAGAAAATCATCATTTTAATTTTTAGTGATAGCTTCTATTTAATAGGATTTATCTATTTAATTTATTTTCTAATTTTTTTAAGCACTTAGTGGTTTTCATATTTTTCCTAGGTTCCTGGCATCACATAGTATTTGTATAAATAGTTTCATAATTTTATCTTTTAATTTGGTAATTTTAGTAATTAAAAGTAGTTTAATTAGTTTTAATTAAAAAATCAAAAATAAAATCATTTAGTGTTTAATTTTAATCTATAGCATCTTTTTATATTTTTTCTAGCTTTTATTAATTATATAGTATTTTTAGAAAATAGTTTCTTAATTTTTACTGTTCATTCGTTATTATTCTTAATTAAATTAGTTTAATTAGCTTTTAATTAATAATTAAGTAAATAAATTCTAAAATAGTTTATTTATAAAGTTTAGGAACTTTTTATAATTTTTTAGGACTCCTGTAATTGTTAAGTAGTTTTATAAAAAGTTTGATAATTTTCTAAATTAGTTTAGTATTTATTTTAATTTAAAATTAGTTAAATTTGTAATTAGTAATTAATTAATATTAAATAATTAAAAAGTCAAAAAAATATTTTTCTTTTTCTTAAAATTTTCTTTTGTCATTAGAATTATAAAAAAAAAGTAATTTTCACATTTATAGGACTTTATTTGCTCTCGTTTCACTTTTTATTTTGCGCGCTTGCGTTTATTTAAAATTCAAACGCGCGTTTTTAGATTTAAATCACGTTTCTTGGTTATCTGATTACCAATAATTGTTCATATAGTGTTTTTAAGCTATTCTCAATCATCATCGTTTAGTGTAATCATAATAATCAAAATCCTGATCTTCCTGTTAAATCACCCGATCACAAGCACGTTTAAATACCATTCACACCTCGTCGGGACTTAACGACCCGCGGATATTCTATACTCCTTGGTTTAGTATTGGCTCAAGCTGTTTGACCTTGTTGACCATTGGTCAATATTGGTTGACCGTTTGAGGCCAACCATCGACCCAAAAATTAAGAGGGGTGATCCTTGGAATTTGAAGATACCATGTATGATTAGGTACAAACATATTGAGCATGCTTATATTGACTGTGAGAATCCCCAATCAACGTGATGTCCTCAAGCCTTTATAGCCACATCATGAATAGACCACTTGAGCCTAGGAAAGACCCAAAGTATCCCGGCAGAGTTTGTAACTTCGTTGGAAGAATTAAGGGTATTCATGTCCTTGTCAGAAATTTCACCTTTGTCACCGACTTCATGGTCCTTGAAGATCTGGCAAGTGTTGTTGATTGCCGCTTATCTCACGTTGTGTTAGGCAAACCATTTGTTGAGGTGTCCAATTTGAAGTATGATCGTTTAGAAGGCACGGTTCAGTTTTCTAATAACGCTGACATAATCACTTATAGGATGCCCTATAAGGCAAAAGAATTCTGATTTGAGCCCCGGTTAGACAAAGATTACATTGGTGCAATTGAGGACTTCAATGATTAGGATAAGGAGAGAGGCATGGCTTATGTTTGGAATAAAAGGAGCCTATATTATAAAGATTGTTTGAACCTCGGACCTAGATACAAAGTAGATATGGAGGTTGTTAGAATGATTGGAGGGGCAATTGAGAAACAAAATAGGGAGACGTAGAGCCCGTAACTTTGAGTCTAGCTACAAGACTCGTTAATAAAGAAAAGCACTTCTTGGGAGGCAACCCAAGCTTTGTGTGTTTTATTTGTTTGTTTATTTGATTTTATTTGTTTCCGTATGTATGATATTTCTTGTTATTGATTCATGATTCAAACTAACTTGTGAAAATGCTTTATTTTGTTTTTAACTTCGTCTTAACTACATATAAAGGTATTTTGCAAAAGCTAAGTGTAAGGGAAATCTAAATCGGTTTATAAGAACGAACGAACATGAATCATAACAATTAGGGGTGGAAACGAGCCGAGCCGAGCCCGAGCTCGCCGGAGCTCGAGCTCGGCTCGTTTATATATATAAAGCTCGAGCTCGGGCTCGAGCTCGTTTCGAGCCTAATATTTTGAGCTCGAGCTCGGCTCGTGTAAATTTTCAAAAGCTCGAGCTCGGCTCGAGCTCGACTAATTTATATGATGTATTAAAGAAAACAAAGTTCAAATAGAGCTCGGCTCGTTAATTACATGAGGCTCGAGCTCGTTTACTACTTTTAAGCTCGTTTATACATATAGACAATATATATACGTATATATTTATAGGGCTCGTTTAGGCTCGCGAGCCTACTCGAGCTTTTTGTATAGAGCTTGGGCTCGAGCTCGATTATTAAATGAGCCCAAACTTAAGCTCGAGCTCGGGCTCGAGCTCGTTTAGGCTCGGCTCGTTTGAGCTTTTTACCGATCCGATCCCGAGCTTTTCACGAGCGGGTCGGCTCGTTTCCACCCCTAATAACAATGTAAATTAACATACATATTAGTATTTTTTTGAGTCAAATGCTTGTATCGAGTCATAATGAATTTTTGCAGGAATTCCAGGAAGTAAGCTCTAGTTTTTCCAGAATTTTTCCGGGAACTTAACATGAGAATTCTGTCAGATCATTTCTGACGGCGTCAGGTGTTACAACCTGACGGCGTCAGGCAATAATTTTCTGCAATCTTTGAAAGTTTTGTTTTTCTTCCGGAAATAAAAGTTTTTGTTAATCCTCTAACTTATAATCTCCAGGAATTCTGCAAAAATATGCATTCCGCAAGCATTATATCCTATTATAGATTATACCACCGATTTTATGCGAGGTTGGCCTTTATTTTTTTTCAGGTTAACAGGTTATTTTGGACAAGAAGATGATTTATATTTTGGAAGGGAAGCGTTGAGCGTTCATCTTTCTTGGAAGAAGATCTAACCATGCTACCTCACTATCCACATCAAACGAATCAGGGGAGTATTTGATTTCATTCTTTCATTTTATTTACTTTTACATCTTCTATTTGAACATTGGGGACAATGTTCGGTTTAAGTGTAAGGGGGTAAATGAAGGCACCTTAGAGAATACAATTGCGCTTGATTTTTGTTTTTTTGATAGTAAATTTGTAATAAAACCGAGAGAAATATTTGTTAGGGTAATTTTAGCGCCAATTAAAATTTTTTTTACAACATTTAGAAGTGAGACTTTGGTCTTAATGAGCGTCTCATGGATAGGAAATTATATGACTAGCACAAAACCGTACCACTAAAAAATTTTTCCACCCCAAATATGTGAGGTTCACCCCTAGATTTAGTAGGAAAAGCATCCATCTTTGATGATATGATGTGTGTACCGGTAGCGCTTAGATTCTACAACTTGCGTTAGGACCATCTCAAATCCACAAGTGAGACTACTTTCGTGTAGTTAGATCTACTGCATGATAAGAGGAATTAGGATTAACCCTTTGTTTTTACACCCGTGTTTTTTGTTATAATTACTTTGGCTACATTAGTCAAGTAATTCTCCCACACCCTTTGCGTTGTACCCATTTTTTGTACACGATACACCTAGTACACCCCTCAGAGCCTATCTTTTCGTTTCGACCTTTGAGCATCTTACTCAAAGTGAGAATTTGTTACACCCCACTTAAATGTACACCCAAATCGCCTTAGCCTACCTTGTATGCACTCATTTTTAGTGCATTATTGTGACAACATTTGTGTTAAACCCTTAGTTAATTATCTAATCGATTACATGGTTGCTAAGTCGAGTCATATCTTGTACATATTGTTTTGGGACGATTGGGACTCATGGGTGAAATACTAGTGTAATGGAGTAATGGGGAAGAACATCAATTATAACCCCCATATGTGCGTTAATGTTTAAAGTACTCCAAGTTTTTCAATTATCTTAATTCGAGTCGTTAGAATAGTAATTGTAAAGTTATGTAAAAGTTCAAGTGTAAGGGGAGAACCGAGGCCCCTATGATGTATTATTTTGATGGTAGGGTAAGAATGTAAGCAAAAAAAAAATAAATCGAAAAAAATCAAGAAAAATACAAAAAAATGTGAAAAAGAAAAGTAGAAAAAACATACGGACTACCATCCCGTTTCTTTTATGTATCTTTTAAGTTTTTATTATTTGTTTTTAGCTTAAGATTGAGTCGAGTCTTGGCTTAGCAACATTGTATAGTGCATGTATTTGATCATGATAATTAATTCGCCACCATTAAAATACCCTTTATTCCAACCAAACTGTGTTTATCATATCCCTATACCTTACATTATAACCCTTTTGAAAGCGCTCTTTGATAGTTTATCTTAGGTGCTTATGCCTAGTGGAGGAGTAATTGATCCTCTCCCAAGTCTATGGTAATCTATTTGCTATGACAGGTAGTGAGAGATATTTTACGTTTTCATTTATGAGATATAATTCTATGACACTTGAGAGATGAGAGTATCCAAACACTATTTGTGAGGTGCTAGTGTATGATTTCCGTGCTTATTACGATTAGGGTCGAATAACTACTTGTTGTAATTACTTTTATATTTGTGTTAAATGACCCCTAACTCATATTTTGATTGGAATAAAAGCTTATTTGCTTGAGGACAAGCAAATCTCAAGTGTAAGGGTATTTGATGAGACGAAAAGTGTACCCGTTTTAAGGAGTCATTTAAGCCCTAATTCGAGTAAATGTGATCAAATATTGCCCTAAATCGTTCCTTTTGTCATTTTAGGTACTTTTGAGAAGAATTATGGAAAACATGCATATTTGGACGTTTTTGGAGCATAAAAGTGAAGAAAACGACAAAGTCTCAAAAGAAGCTGGATTTCCTACCTGACGGCGTCAGAGTCACAGGGTGACGCCGTCAGCCAACGTTGACAAAAGAGTGAAGTCAGATTACACTAGACGCCCTATGAAGAAAACAAGATGTTTACACCTGACGGCGTCAGGTGTTAGAGAAAGTAGGCCGTCAGGTGTTAACTTAAAGAGTGACGGCCCAGAGCAAAATAAAGAGTGACGGCGTCAGAAGTAAATCTAGGCCATCCGAGAACCCTAATGATGGCGAGCTGATGGCGTCAGAACCCATAACCTGACGCCGTCAGAATGTAAAATCTATATATATTTTTCTATTTTTTATTCATTAGTGTGGAACTTTTGGTACAAGTTTGGGAAAAACCATAAAGGCGATTTTAGCTGTAATTTCAAGGGTTTTTCACCCTTGAAACCTTCATGTTCAATTAAAGATAAGTCCTCACTTAAATTAATTAATATGTCTATGTGTTGGTTAATTATATCTTATGCTTGTCTTTTAATTAACATGCTAGGCTAGATTTTTCTTGTGCTTGCTTATATCTAATGAAACCTAACTATTAATTATTGGTTGATTGGTGTGTTATTACTTTGTTGGGATGAATGTTTCATCAATGTTAGGCTTAAGAAAACTGGCAATACTCCTATATGGTAACATGCTTGAACGTCTTAAGAAACATGTAACTAAGGCATACTAGGTTATTAAGGTAGTGTTGATACAAAAGTTTGGCGTTCCTTGTTTGGGTTCTTTCCTTCGTATCAATTGCTTGATATTGCTTGAGACCTGCGCACTAAGAAAGAAACAAACACCGTTAGGCTTATCGAGGGATTGTTTCCCCCGATTATCCTCCGGCGTGAGAGTAAGTAATCGTAGTTTTAGGGTTATGAGAAGAGTTAGGATTGCTTTGTAAATCGTACCTTTGCGAGGGTTAGGGTTCCCTCTATTTATAGGCACGTAACCGATAAGGTTGCGTGCTCCTCACTTTTCGGTGTTATCCACCGATATCGGATAGTTGGTAAATATCTTCTTAATTTAGAAGATATCCCTATCCGTTCCATGAA
>LBNU01011988.1:3216-17742 GCA_014162995.1 Artemisia annua
GAGTGATTATGAAGAAGATGACGAGGAGCCAAAGAATGACGAAATTGCTCTAATGGCTCATGACTCAAATGAGGTACTCTCCAACTCATCTTATTCTTCTATTGATGATGACACCTTACAAAAGGAATATAACAAACTTTGTGAACTAAGCTTAAAAATCATAAACAAAAATAAATTTTTGAAAACTAAAAAGGAGTTTTTAGAAAATGAAGTTTATGAATTAAAAGAAAAAGCTAAAAAGTTAGAAAAGGGTAAAAGTATTGACACATTGTGTAAATCATGTGAAGAGCTTAAACTCGAAATTGAGAAACTTAGAATTACTCAAGATAATTTAATAAAACAAACCACAAAGTTTAAGAAGTTCGATAAAAGTATTTCTTGTGCGGATGAAACAATGAAACTTCAAAAGTCACCATTTGATAAAACAGGACTAGGTTTCATGAAATTAGAAACTTCGAAGAGTTAAACGAAATAAGAAAAGAAAGCACAAGAAACTAACAAAACTGCTACAGGAACCCACGGACCAGACGGAACCCAAAATAGGGTTCCGCCCGTTGAACCCAAAGGTTCCGCGGGGTCTGCAGCAGAAAAATTAGTTTCTACGTCGGATCATTCAATATTTGTTAAAGTTACATATAAAAATGAAACAAAACCTGCTATTAAAGTTGGAGTAGGACTTGGTAAAAACGAATTTAGAACTAAAACTACTCAACCGAGACCTAAGACTCCTATTCCCAAACGTCCCTTTCCAAAGAGTAACTACAACACACGACCAAACTACCAACATGTTTGGAACCAAAACATACCTGGACATTACCAAACTCCAAATTACATGTCATGGAACCCATATGTTCTATTTTCATACNAAAAAAAAAAAAAAAAAAAAAAAAAAAAAAAAAAAAAAAAAAAAAAAAAAAAAAAAACCGATCATCTTCTTTTAGATGGTTCATCCAACATCAAAAAAAATTCCTCGATTCGATACATATGTAGTTGCTATGCAAAGGTTTTGTTGTTTACTATAACTTTTTCTTCTAGAAATATCAGTATTTCAATTTTTTGCTTAGAATTGTTTATATCCAGCCCCATTGGCTGTGTCTTATGCAAGTTACATTGCTTATAGTAATTTATAACCATTATATTTGGGCTTATCTATACTTGCAATATCTTGCAATTGCAATTATATGTAATCGGTTTCACCAAAATTTAACATTTCATCATTTTTCTACATCCACTTAATGTAACAATATTACATTCAATGGCGCGAATTGAAGCGTTGTGTGTTAGTATAGGGATGTACATTTGATGATTTTGATCTAGTACGTGATACAAAATATTTCTGTACTGTTTGACAAACCATAACTCCGTAAGGTTTGGATACGATTAACATAGATATGTGTCTTTTGGCCTTTCAAAAACCAGTTGTACTATACATACAGCGAAGCAAATGATACCATGTCAAAATTTGATACATTTAAACATTTACTCTGTATTTTATCATTTTCAAATTGTCTTTAGCAAATATACTCATCCAAGAAACAAAGATAGAAAAACAATATATATTAATTTCACGCTACGTATACAATCGGTTATTTTGATGTTATAAGATAAGAAGCATGTAGATAAGATGTATGTGCGAATATGAGTGTTGTGTGTGTATAATATCTTTATGTGTACTAATATACGAAATGGACGAGGTTTTTTTTCAGATTATTTGAGAGGGCGTATTATTTGACTTAGATGTACGCGATTTGTTTAAAGTATTTTCATGATGGTTTTTAACTTTTTCCAGACCACTTTCAAATCTCTATTGAGGTTTGAACTCTTCTCTCTTTGGGAAGAGGTGAAATGAGTTGAAAATGATTTCTTACATAGTTACATACATACATGTTAAATTGGTCAATTTGACCCATATTTTGCATTTCACCCTACGTATACAATCGGTTCTTTTGCAGAAAAATGATGAAATATTAAAGATGACGTTTTAGCCATATTTATTGCACACAAGATGTTTGATAAAATGTCTAGTTTAGATCTTTAGGGCCAGTTTGGTTGGGAGGTTTTTCATGTTAGATTAGGATTTGGGTTGAAAACACGTTTGGTAAGCTTAGCCTGGTGTCACGTAGGGGTGTTCATGGTTCGGGTAATAAACCGAAAACCAAACCGAACCGAACCAAAAAAAAACCGAACCGAACTTATAACCGAACCGAATTTATCAAAACCGTACCGAACCGAATTAAAAATTCGGTTTTCGGTTTGGATATGTGTTTAGCCATCTGAACCGAAAAGCAAATTTATATAAATATATATATATTTTTATATATTTATATTATTTTATATATAAAAAATGTCTATTAAAATTTTATACTAATATAAAAAGCACTTTTTATGCTTGAAAATTTTTTTTTGTCAAAAATATATATAATTAAATTAAAAAAATATATAAATAGTGTAATTCAAGTACAAAATTCGGTTTTCGGTTTTGACCCATAACCGAACCGAACTTCGGTTCGGTTCTCGGTTCGGTTCGGTCATAGATATTTTCGGTTTTCGGTTATGACCCAAAAATTTTTTTTAACTGAACAACCCGAACCGAATAAACCGATTAACCGAGAACCGAACCGATGAACACCCTAGTGTCACGCATAGTAATGGTACCTAAATATGTGCCTTTTGTAAATCCCATGAGGGTGGGTTGGTTTTAACTGATAAATCATGTACTTTCAATTTTGGAGCTTGTGCAACACTTTTACAGCCACACAATGTCTATTATTTAATTCATACACCATGAATTTATATTTTTATGTTTTCTTTAAATATTTCAAAAAACAAAAAAAAATTATATATATATATATATATATATATATATATATATATATATATATATATAATCTAGATCAAATAAGATCAAACTTAAAGTTGTAAAAATGAGATCCAACTAAAATTTGACAAGTGACACTCTCGTTAAAATAAAATTATATTTTTTGTTAATTACAACTAAAATTGTTAAAGTTCTGATTGTTTTCGTTTTAAAATTGACGAAACCAAGGTGATACACTTTGATTTGACTGTGATGTGTATCAGGTTAAAGTGATACACTTTGGTTCGACATGTAAATTTATAATTGTGTATCACTAATCCAAATCTTATTATATATTTTCTCTCTCTTACATAAAATCCAAACCCAAATCCTAATCCAAATTTAAATCCAAATCCAAATCCAAATCCAAATCTTAATCCTAAACCCATCTACAAATCAAACGGCCCCTTAGTATTAAAATTGCGTTAAATGTACTTTTTTTATGAGATAATTACAAAAATGGCCAAGTTGCCCAACCGTTGGGCATTTTTTACCTTAAAAAAAAATTCCGCCTTTGGCCAGTTGCCCTACACAACTTTTAAGGGGGGGACACGTGTCGATTTTTTGGGGCGACACATGGCGATTTTTTGAGCAACTTTTCCAAATTTTGAGCAACCTTGGACACTTGGCGTCCCATGGGCGCGACACGTGTCCCCCCCTTAAAAGTTGCGTAGGGCAACTGGCCAAAGGCGGAATTTTTTTTAAGGTAAAAAATGCCCAACGATTGGGCAACTTGGCCATTTTAGTAATTATCCTTTTTTTTATACTACAATACACCATTAATCATTTTATTTATAAGATTCAAAAAGTGATTTTTTTAATTGTTAACTTTGTACAAAAATATACGCATTGTTTTTTATTGCATTTTTAACCATAAATTTGACAAATATTAAATTCGAATTAGAAAAATTGTAAAATATAAAAGTTATAGATATTTGGCTAATATTTACTCAGGTTTTTGAAACGTATAAAAATAGTAAAGTATGAGTGAGATATCTCATTTTTAATATAGTGTTGTAGTCATTTAAATATGTTGGTGCATCATAATTAAAAGTTAGTGCATGAGTGTTAGAAACCTATGATATACCATTTGCTAGCTCATCGGTTAGTCTTGTTCATCAGTTAGTTTTGTTAATCAATTAGTTTTGTTCATTAGTCTTGTTTATCAGTCTTGTTCATCAGTTAGTCTTGTTCATCAATTAGACTTATTCATCAATCTTGTTCATCAGTTAGTATTGTTCATCAGTTAGTCTTGTTGATCATTTAGTCTTGTTCACCAGTTCATCAGTTAGTCTCATACATTAGTTAGACTTATTCATCAATCTTGTTCATCATTTAGTCTTGTTTATCAGTTCATTAGTCTTATTCATCAATTAGTCTTATTCATCAGTTAATTTTGTTCATCAATTCATCAGTTTGTTATGAACAACATCATAATGTTCATCAGTCAAATCACGTTATTCATCATTTTTGTTAATACAAATATCGCCTAAAAACGTTATTTATATTTTACGATCTTTGCTAAGTTTTGTTAACGACAAAGTGTAAACTTTAGTTTTAAGTAAAACATGATTATAGTTTAAGTCTTGCATAACTAGACTTCATTTGCTACATTTACATTTACATTTTACATTTCATAGTAGACATAACACTTTCATATTTCTTAATAAAGAAAGTGTTTCATCACATCATGTGCATTTATGGAAAGATTGTGTGTTTGACTTTCCATAAGACCTCTTACACATTTTGGAAGGATTCCAAGTTAATTCAATGTGTGTTTGACTAGAAATAACTTGATGTGACCTTGCTAGATATGGAAAGATTTCTTGTAAGGTTTGACTGTCAGACCTGGCGGAACCCTGGGGATATAAGGGCGGAACCCTTGTTTTGGTTCCGCCGGTTCCGCCAGAGGTCTGGTTGGTTTGGGTATAAATACCAAGTTACTTGCAAGAAAATCTCTATCACTTACTATTACATTTTACACATATATCATTCATCTAACATTTTCATTTTGTGTGAAGCTCTCTTGTAGCAAAGAAGTTCACAAGTTCATATCAAAGTTACAAGTATTCAACACAACGTTGCAAGACTTGTTAGCTTAGCATTGTATAGACTTCGTGTAGTTTATACTTCATTTGATTGTGTATATTCAAGTTGTGATCGGTTAGTATTTTAGGCCTTAAAATACATAGTGTGACGGGAGTGGTTGTACCCTTGTAAAAGAACTCGACATCTAGCTTTGTGTCGGAAATCTTATGTAAGCGACGTGTAAGGTTTTCTCCGCCGGTGAAAGGAGCTTGTTGACTAGTGAAAGAAACTCTCGAGTTGGATACTCGAGGCGTAGAGTAGGGCAAGGAAAAAGAGTCCTTGTAGCTGAACCACGATAAACACTCGTGTTGTGGTTTGATCGTTTCTTTCTTTATCTTTGCATATTACATATTGTCTTTAGTTTAGATCTTTGATTACAAGTAAAGTCTCAAAAGATAATTAAACAAAAAACCGGTAAACTATTCAACCCCCCTTCTAGTTTTCCACAATTGGCATCAAGAGCTACGTTACTCAAGCTTTTAAAATATATTGTGTTTTAAAACTTGAAACGATCCATAGATTTTGAAAATTACAAAGAAGGGCAATCTATGCAAAGACCACCACTTTTTGAAGCAAATGGTTTTATATATTGGAAAAACCGATTTGAAACTTACGTGAAATCTAAAGATATAGATCTATGGTATATAATCATTGATGGTGATAATATACCCACTTTTAAAGATACTTCAAATAGTAAAGATGAGGATAGCTCAATTACTAAACATAATGAAGATCAAAAGAAATTGATTGCTAAAAATAATGAAGCGAAAATGATGCTTTACAATGCTTTACCTAAGAAAGAATATGAAAGAGTATTTATGTGTAAAACCGCTAAAGAAATTTGGCAATCTTTAATAGTAACTCATCAAGGAAACTCACAAGTTAAGGATAACAAAATTGATCTTCTTATTCAACAATATGAACAATTTTCTATTCCCGAAGATGAGATTATTGATTGTGCATTTGCTAGGTTTAACACTATTATTACTTCACTTAAAGCACTTGACGAATCTTTTTGTAGCAAGAATTTTGTCAGGAAATTTCTTAGAGCACTCCATCCGAAATGGAGAGCAAAAGTGACGGCAATTGAAGAATCCAAGGATCTTTCAAGCATGTCACTTGACGAGCTAATTGGTAACCTCAAAGTTCATGAAATGGTTATGGAAAAAGATTCGGAAATAGTCAAGGGCAAGAAAGAAAAGGTCAAGTCCATTGCCTTGAAGGCTAGAGTTCAATCAAGTGATGATGAAGAATCTAGTTCGGATAGTGACGATGGAGAATACGCCATGGCCGTTAGAGATTTCAAGAAGTTCTTTCGTAGACGAGGGAAGTTTGTAAGGCAACCTAAAGATGACAAGAAAACCTTCCGAAAAGATCGTGATGACAAGAAAGGAAAGGTTGAAAGGAAATGCTTTAGGTGTGGAGACACAAGTCATCTCATAGGAGAATGTCCAAAACCACCCAAAAGTAAATCTCAACAAGCTTTTGTAAGTGGTACTTGGAGTGATTATGAAGAAGATGACGAGGAGCCAAAGAATGACGAAATTGCTCTCATGGCTCATGACTCAAATGAGGTACTCTCCGACTCATCTTATTCTTCTATTGATGATGACACCTTACAAAAGGAATATAACAAACTTTGTGAACTAAGCTTAAAAATCATAAACAAAAATAAATTTTTGAAAACTAAAAAGGAGTTTTTAGAAAATGAAGTTTATGAATTAAAAGAAAAAGCTAAGAGGTTAGAAAAGGGTAAAAGTATTGACACATTGTGTAAATCATGTGAAGAGCTTAAACTCGAAATTGAGAAACTTAGAATTACTCAAGATAATCTAATAAAACAAACCACAAAGTTTAAGAAGTTCGATAAAAGTATTTCTTGTGCGGATGAAATAATGAAACTTCAAAAGTCACCATTTGATAAAACAGGACTAGGTTTCATGAAATTAGAAACTTCGAAGAGTCAAACGAAACAAGAAAAGAAAGCACAAGAAACTAACAAAACTGCTACAGGAACCCACGGACCAGACGGAACCCAAAATAGGGTTCCGCCCGTTGAACCCAAAGGTTCCGCGGGGTCTGCAGCAGAAAAATTAGTTTCTACGTCGGATCGTTCAAAATTTGTTAAAGTCACATATAAAAATGAAACAAAACCTGCTATTAAAGTTGGAGTAGGACTTGGTAAAAACGAATTTAGAACTAAAACTACTCAACCGAGACCTAAGACTCCTATTCCCAAACGTCCCTTTCCAAAGAGTAACTACAACACACGACCAAACTACCAACATGTTTGGAACCAAAACATACCTGGACATTACCAAACTCCAAATTACATGTCATGGAACCCATATGTTCTATTTTCATACATGGATCAAGTTAATGGCATGTTTAACCAAAATGGACCCATGAGAAATTGGGGACCAAATGCTTGAGTGTTTTTCATAAAATAGGTGTGCTTCAAAGTTAATTTGGAAGCGGATGAATGGATCAAAGATAGTGGTTGCTCAAGGCATATGACGGGTAACAAAAGCCTCTTTTCAACATATCAAAAATGTGATGGAGGTAATGTCACTTTTGGTAGCAAAGCTAAATGCAAAATCATCAGAAAAGGTACAATCTCTAACAACTCCCTTTCTATAGATGATGTTGCTCATGTTGATAATCTAGGTTTTAATCTCCTTAGTATTAGTCAAATTTGCCGCAAAAAGTATAACGTCCTTTTTAGTGAAAATGGAAGTAGAATACTTAAAGACGGCATAACCATAGCCAAAGGTGTTCTTAAGAACAATGTGTATGTTATGAAGATGGATCAATCATCTAGAGACAAAATTTGTCTCACCTCTTTAGATGAATATTCAACTTTATGGCATAGACGTTTAGGACACGCTAACATGAGACTTATCCAAAACCTTTCCTCCAAAGACCTAGTTCGAAACCTACCCAAGTTGAAATATGACCAACACTTTTGTGATGCTTGCAAAGTTGGTAAACAAGTCCATACTAGCCATAAGGCTAAAAACATGGTGTCTACATCTAGGTGTCTAGAACTTTTACATATGGATTTGTTCGGTCCATCCGCTATACAAAGTTATGGAGGTAACTTCTATACTTTGGTAATAGTGGATGATTATTCAAGATATACTTGGACAAAATTTTTGAAAAGTAAAAACGAAGCTTTTGATCAATTTGAAATTTTAAGTAAGAAAATTCAAAATCAAGTAGGAACTTGCATTGTGTCTATTAGAACGGATCACGGTCGTGAATTTGATAATGAATTTCAATTTGGAGACTTTTGTGATAAAAATGGTATAACTCATAACTTTTCGGCTCCACGTACCCCTCAATCTAATGGTGTAGTAGAACGTAAAAACCGAACACTTCAAGAGATGAGTAGAACAATGCTTAATGAACAAAATATTCCACAAAAGTTTTGGTGTAACGCCGTTGACACATCAACTTATATTTTAAATCGTGTCTTAATAAGACCATTTTTAAACAAAACTCCATACGAACTTTATAAAGGTAAAAAGCCTACACTAGGTTATTTTAGAGTATTTGGGAGTAAATGTTTTATTCTTAACACAAAAGATTATCTCACCAAATTTGACCCAAAGTCTTATGAAGGTGTGTTTCTTGGATATTCACAAAGTAGTAAAGCTTACATTGTTTTAAACAAAGAAACCTTAAGAGTCGAGGAATCGTTGAACGTAACATTTGACGAGAGTCCACCTCCCTCTAAGACATCACCTTTGGTAGATGATGACTTAGTTGAAAGTCAAGTAATAGAAAGTCAAGAGATCTTAGATAATGACAAGGAAGATGAACTATTAAACAAAGAAATTGTCAATGTCAAAGAATCTAAAAGTCATCCATTAGATAGTGTCATAGGAAACATTAACGAAAGAACACTAAGATCAAAAGTTCAAAATGAAAGCAACTTCTTTTGTTTCGTGTCAACCATTGAACCGAAAAACATAAATGAAGCAATAAAAGATGAGTCATGGGTAATAGCCATGCAAGAAGAATTAAACCAATTTGTTAGGAATGATGTTTGGACATTAGTTCCTCAACCAAAGAGTCAAACAATAATTGGAACAAAATGGGTCTTTCGTAATAAAATGGATGAAAATGGTATAGTGTCTAGAAACAAAGCTAGGCTAGTAGCACAAGGTTATAATCAACAAGAAGGCATAGACTACGATGAAACTTTTGCTCCGGTTGCTAGGCTCGAGTCAATTAGAATTTTACTTGCATATGCATGCGCACACAATTTTAAACTCTTTCAAATGGACGTCAAAAGTGCATTCCTAAACGGGTTTATAAATGAAGAAGTATATGTTGCTCAACCACCGGGCTTCACCGATTTTGAAAAACCTAATCATGTTTACAAACTTAAAAAGGCTTTATACGGACTTAAGCAAGCTCCAAAAGCATGGTATGATCGACTTAAAACCTTCCTAGTTGACCATAAGTATACCATGGGCTTAGTTGATAATACTCTCTTCACTAAGAAGAAAGGTTCACATATTATCATAGTCCAAATCTATGTTGATGACATTATATTCGGATCAACTTGTCAAGAATTATGTGTTGATTTCTCAAAAATCATGCATGACGAGTTTGAAATGAGTATGATGGGAGAACTCAACTTTTTCCTAGGACTCCAAATCAAACAACTAGAAGATGGTATCTTCTTTAACCAATCTAAGTATATTAGGGACATGCTTAGGAAATTTGGATTAGAAGATTCTAAACCAATCAAAACACCCATGTCCACGGAAACTAAACTTATCAAGGATGAGGAAAGTGAATCCGTAGATAGCACTAAATATAGGGGTATGATTGGAAGTCTACTTTACCTAACGGCTAGTAGACCCGACATTATGTTTAGTGTTTGTCTATGTGCTCGTTTTCAAGAAGATCATAAAGTAATTCATCTTGAAGCCGTTAAAAGGATCTTTAGATACATTAAGGGTACTACACACTTAGGATTATGGTATCCCAAAAGAACGGGAGTAGACACCATAGTGTATGCGACTTGGATCATGCCGGTGACTATGTTGATAGAAAAAGTACAAGTGGTATTTGTACTTTTGTTGGACATTGTATCTCCTCATGGTTCTCTAAGAAACAAACGGCTCTCGCTATTTCAACAACGGAAGCGGAATACGTATCGGCCGGAAAGTCATGTCAACAAGCTCTTTGGATGAAGCAAGCTCTTGTCGACTACGGAATTCAACTAAACGACATCTCCATTCTTTGCGACAACAAAGGAGCCATAGATCTTAGTAAAAATCCCGTCCAACATGCCCGAACTAAACATATCGAAATTCGTCATCACTTTCTTCGTGACAACATCCAAAAAGGAAACATCTCAATCGAGAAAGTTTCTTCCGAAGACAACATAGCCGACATTCTCACAAAACCCCTTAAATGAGAACCATTTAACCGTCTTAGACTATGCTTAGGACTCATGGAACCTACATTGTAGTTCTGAACATTAGACAAAATTCACAAAAATCAAAACAAATCAATAAATTTTTTTTCTCAGCAGACTCGGCGGAACCCTACGACACAACGGACGGAACCCCCTATTTGGTTCCGCCGTATCCGCCGACCTGCAGAAACTTTTTCTTTGTTTATATTAAACCAAACACCCATTATTTCATACCACCACTTCAAAACTGCTACTATTCACTTCACCACTCATCCACACCTACGAAATTTTGGTCTTTCCTTCATACACATTGCTCACCAATCATCATTGTAAGTAATCTAAACATTATTACCCTCCTGATCTGAGTCTAGGTATTCTATTTTTGCACAAAAACAAAAAACTTGGGGTTATTCATTAACTTGAGTAATTCATGCAGAAAATTAGGTGTTTAACAAAACTAATCATGTTCCCCATAGTTAGGAATTGCATTCTTATTAGCTATAAACATGTTTGCTAAAACACCCCATGTCAAATGTTTGCAAAAAAAAATCTCTCACAAATAGGACAAATATTTTTTCGTCTCACATTGTGAATACAAAATAAAAACGTTATGTTTAAAAACATCACTTGCATAATGTCTCTTGAATGCTAAAGGGAATACATAACTAATATGTATTTTCGGGTACATTCAAACGAAGCTACATTGAATTCGGAGCGTTTGGGTTATCTTTTGTTTTATAACAAAACTTGCATTATAAAATGTTTTAAGCATCAAAATGAGTCAAGATAACCGCACCTCCACATTGTTTTCATATAGGCATACACTAGAACATCCACATTGCAATAGTCGCTAACTAAAGACTAAAATGTGAAATTTTATTTTTCTTGGAATCATCATGCCTCCCGTGACTCATTACGACCACAAGGACACCATTAAGTACCTACCCAAACATCACAAAACAAAAGGTCTTACCGAAGCCCAAATCAACATTTTCAAAGCCCTTGAAAAGCGTTATGTCCACGAGGGTAGAACCATTGACCCATCCTTCCTAGCCGGTACAAACATCCCCGCGGAACTTGCTACCATCAACTTTGATTGTCTCTTAGAAATCGACGAGCCTATTTGTCCTAGGTTCATTTTAGAATTCTATGCATCCGTCACCCTTTCTACCAATGAGTATGGTCTCATGTCTATAAACTTCATGGCTAGTAGTCACCAATACTCCTTCACCCTCAATGAATTTGCTCAAATCCTAGGTGTTCCAAACCGTGGTACTTGCATCTACACTGACAAACATTCCCTCTCAACCCTTGACACACTCATGGACAGCATTCATCCCTATGATACACCTCTTGTGTCAAAAGATGAACTTCGTGACCACCTCTTCATTAGGACCTCCACCACTAGGAGAACACGAACCAGGAATGACATCAACAAGGACCCATATGGTATGGAACTCAATGAACTCAAGCCCCAATTCAAGAAATGGGAGGAAATCCTTAGAGCCAATGTCATTAGCACAATAGGAAACCGGGATCATATCAATGTTTGCCTTTGCTACATGCTCTACTCCTTGTCCGTTAGGCAACCCTTCAACCTAGCCTACTACATGGCAAAAGAATGGCCGACATTCCCGTGCAAGGCACAACGGCTATGCCATATGGAATGCTCTTGACCCGTCTCTTTAGGCACATTGCTCCCATTCCTCCTACTCCTAGAGGTCTTCGCCTGGACTACTCTCTCATCCCACACACATTTGTCCCACATAGTGATAAGAGAGTCTACAAAACCCAAGGGAAACGCCCTCATCCCCCTACTTCCCCATCATCATCTTCAATGAGTGAAGATGAGAGTTTACCCAACTCTAGGCTCCCACCCCTAGAATACCTTTCACAACTTCCAACTATTCCTAATGAGTCGGCAGAGTTCAAACAAACAAAGGGGATGTTCAAATGCCTTGGGAGGTTCCTTGGCAAGCTCAAGAAGAAGGTGGATCGTCAATGAGAGCGTGTGGGAAGGAGTGTTTGGCACAATGTGATATTTGAACAATTTGGTTGTTAAACAATTTGTGTTATGGATTTATATGTTTGTAGGGATATTTAACTATGTTTAGAACATGTATGAACTAACAATGATGCAGGACGACAACATTTGGCATGTTGTCAAATTTTCAAGATTATGAAAAATTTCACTAAGTATAGTGAAATTCGCTAGCCCCCGGTTAAAGTCCAATGGTATGAGTGTTTACATGTCCATTTTTTGCATTTCCTAATCAGATATGTGATAAATTTTTATTTTTTGGAGTTTTCGGAAAAATTGAAAATCGTCTCGACGGTCAAAATTGCGGACTGTCAACTTTTTGGGGTCTGGCGGAACCGGCGGAAGGGTTCCGCCAGTCTAAAAATCTGGGTAACCCAGTTTTGACCCAACGGATCAGACGGAACCCTCAGAAGGGTTCCGCCCTTGATGTCGCAGGGTTCCGCCAGTAGCCTGCAGATTTTCTTCTTTACATTTTCAAAATTTCAACTTCCACACAACACCAAACCATCCTTTTTAGATAGAAACTCATTTCACATTAGTTGTTAAGCATACTAGGGTCACTCTCAGCCTCTAAAACACATAGAAAACCATTTCCCGCCAAAAATCAAAATTTGCCATAACAAACTCAAGGAACCCTCATCTATAAGGGAAGGAACCCTCCCAAAGGTTCCTTGCAATCCGTGGAGATATTCTTCCAACAATTTGACATGACCACTAAGCTTTAGTGCAAATCTTTCTTCTTACTCCCCACCTTCATTGGATGACTTCCAATATTTGACAACATGCATAACTCACCCCAAATCATTAGAAACCTTAACATGTATGTAGAACATTCCAATCCAAACACCCCTTCCAACATCTCTTCCACTCTATAATTGCCATCTTGAACACTTCAATCCACACCATCACCATCAATAATCTCTAATCTTAAACTTCTAAACCACAACTAGAAAGACAAAGTCAACAACAACCTCTCAACCATCCCGACCCATTCGGGAGAACCGCACGTATAAGTTTATACATTTGTTCTCACACACACAATCACCTAAGTTCCTCATCTTGAGAATCGCGCTCACCATCAAAAGTGAACACTTCTAAACCTTGCAACTCCTATCATCCCCAAACAAACCAATGAGCTCATTACCCACCACCAACAAAACACCCGTGATCCAAGTCCACCACCCGCACCAACCAACCATCCAAGTCATCCATCACCACCTACATTACCTAAACTTGAACAGTGACTATTTGTCTCCACCATCATCACCACATCCTGTTTGTAGAAGGAATTAGAGATTCTTCCACCAAGACACCAATCCACCTCCTTTACACTCGTTTGATTCTCTTGAACAAGTAACAAATGAAAAACAAAGGCCATTGTTTGAGCCCAATGTGCCTTTTGATCAAAATCCACCACAACAACAAGCCTTCAACCAACCAAAACCATTGTTGTTTCACCCACTCTTCAAAGACATTCATGGTCCTCTATATGGAGAACCAAACTTTGAACTCCATGATCTCAACCAAACCACCAATCCCATTCCTTTGAGTCCATCTTTCCCTCTTATGAGGAAATTGACAGGATGGTAGAAAATCACTTTCATCAAGCAATGGAATTCCAAACCACCTTCCTTGACTCAAGTCCAACCCCAACTTCCACTCAAGCAACCAACAACAACCCACCACCACCGCCATCATCAAATGACCCATTACCACCCACTCCTCATCATGGTTGCTCACAATGTGAGCATATGGTCAAAATGGGTGAAAGCATCAAGATGTTGCTTCACCAAGTCCATGATGAAACCCGCTTTGCTCTAAAACACATTGTTGAGCGTTTGGATGCTCTTTCTTACCCAAACCAATCTTAGAGCATGTTTGGAGGCCTTTTGTTAGAACCTAAGTTTATCAACGTTTCATCAAGTCTCGGTTATTTCATTATTTGTAATAGGTTGCTAAGTTATTTAATCATGTTATGTTTAAGGGTAAGCCATTTACTCGTCCAATGGGCCTAAAGCCCATACGAATTAGAGAAGGGAAGAGAAGGGAGTGTTGCCCTAGCTCTTCACCTATAAATAGGACATCTATGTAATGCTTACTCTT
>LBNU01011990.1:0-12147 GCA_014162995.1 Artemisia annua
GGTTTGAGACATTGATGGAACTCTGATATTTATTTTAAGACCTGCTATATTTTAATTATCTATTTGGGCTTACCTATCTAAAACCCATGGATTTATGTAAACTTTAACTCTTCTTGACTTTGGTTTACATTATTATCTATGTTATTTGGTTATCTATACTTGTGATGGTATCAATTCCCCGTAGCACCCCGAAAGCTTGTAAGTCTTCCGCTGTACGAATTTTGGGGGTGTTACATTTTTGTATCTTGACAATTGTTTCACTTGATAATGACAAGTTTTCTTTGTAAGTTTTGTACGGCGTGTTCCATGAATGTATATGATATTTATGCTTTGTGCATTTTCATTTAATGTTCTAGCTCATGTCATGCATGTGTAGCTTTTATGAACGTGTTTGTGTTTTGCGCTAAAGTTATATTTAACCCGTTTGCGGCTTATTTATTGTGCTAAGGTTACGTCTAACCCGTTTGCGGCTTTGTTTTTGCACTTACGTGTTGTGCTTTTGCTATTGATAGAAATACGTACTGATACGTGATTTTATCTTTTAGTCTTATATGGATACTTGTGGGTTATCCTCCCGGTACTGGACTTGCAATCCCTCTTACGTACCTGCGGTTTAGTTATGAGGTTCCGCACCCTTTTAGTTATACGGGATAACGTTTTTGGGGCATGCCCTTTGTGTGCGCGTTTTACTCACGTGTGTGTGCATTTGTAAAATAAGTATTTAGAAACCTGTAATTTTCAAAATGGTAAAGGTAGCTAAGCTAAACACTTTATTTTATTAAAATCTTTAGAGTAATACAAATAAAGAATTATATCTTTACAGACGTCTAAAGATGGGTTCCACCGGAGTGGCCCGCTACAAGTTATAACTAAAACACTGATGTTTTATGCTTGCGGATACGGATTTCCGTCTTTGTTTCTTTGCTCTTTTCTTGTATTTCTGCCTCTTGCTTTTTATGCTGAGCATGCTTCCAGTAGCGTTTGTGCTCTTCTTGCGTTTTAGGCTTAGCGAGCAATGGTGCTTACTTTATATTTTTGTATGTGCGGTCCGGAGACTAATTCGCAGCATCTCTCTCTGGCTGATCTTGTGTAGCTTCCCTTGATACCGTGCCGTTAACAAGCGGATTTGGTTTGTCCGGATAGCTGAAGATCGGCGATTGTTATAACAATTGGCAATTTTACACCATGCTATAGGGTGTAACCCTTCACTTTTTTCTGCATGGTGTCCTTACCTATAGTCTCGCTTGTGCGCTTGGCTGCAACTAAGGATTGGAATTAATTTGACTCCCTCCTTGGTTGATTTATGTTGTAGGGTGAAGCCTCTTGATGTTTGGATGTCCATTTTTATGATGGAGCATCCGTCATACGTGCTTCTACCCCTTTCCCTACAGGCGGACGTACATCCATCCTCTATCTCTCCAGTCAGCGGTCCCCCATGACTCGTTCTTCCCCTTTATGCTTATCAGCATTGTGCATCGATGCCCGTGTTTTGCCGCCATTGACCAGGTATCAGATGGAGACCTTGTCCCGGAGCCAGGTCGTTGCTGATTGCACGATCCTAGTTACACATTTGGACACGCGCCTCACAACATATCTGTNGTTTTGTGTCCGCGGCGCTCGACCCCTCTCTTTAGTTTACGGGCGGTCGAGCTGGTGGGTGTGCACGCAGATGGGGGAAGTTGAGACTTCTTCTCCATGCGCATGCGGTACGATGGTACCCGCACCGCTTGAATCTTGTGATGGAGAATGAAGTTTAGGGGAACTTTGATGAATGGGATTGAGAGAACGTTGTGGCTTATGTTATTAGTCATCATTTAAGAACGACTAAGTTTTATTAGTAGCCATTTAACAACATGACCGGAGTCATGATTTTTCTCGGGTTTTTTGCGTCATTCTCTACCTTAGATACCCCATTAGGGAAGGCCATGAATTAGTAGGAGATCATCGCAACCACATGACGTTTCGTTGGTGAATTGCGATTACTATTTTTGGTAGACCCATTTGTTTTTCTACCCATTTGTAACACCTTTGTGGTTGTTTTGTGAGATGCCGTTATTGCGATATTTTGGTCTTTTGTGATTTTGGGTTTGATTGTTCTTTCGCTTTGATGACTATGTCCTACTCCTAATTCCTACTCTACTCCTAATGCCTTATATAATGGCTACATAGTTCTATATATACTACTGGAAAGGGTTCCACTCGTTTGCTTGTCTTTTTCTGTGTTGTATTTCTTGTGTGAGAGTAAACAACAAATGGTCCCTTGTGCTTTCTCAGTCTTCATCTCAGCCATTGATTTTTGCCTTGGAGACCAATCTCAAATTTGAGTCGTGGATCATTATTGTGTGCACTTGGATGGATGATGTGGACAAGGGGGATGGGAACATAGACATGTGAAGTTTTGGAGGGTAGCAGGGTGGTGATTCTGTTTGTTTGTGGATATATATTAATATGTGTATGTCTAGTATCGAACCCGAGACCACGGGATTGCACACATTACGAATGAAAGTTAATGATATATATAATTAATATATAAAAGTTTGAGTATATTTAATTATATAAACACTAATAATGTTTGACGACGTTAGTACTTAACGGTATGGGACTAATAGTCATTAGAAATTAAAAGAGGAGGACTAGAGTGAAAATTGGACAACGAGATTCCGGAAACCCCTTGGAGGGTGTGGCCGGTCGTGGAGGGTATTGGGGCAACCCAATCCCACACAAACTTGTCTTCCAAGTTTTCCTTAGTATATATACACATCAAGGGGTACTTGTTTTTTCACTCTTGTACACATAACCCTAAATTGTGTTCTTCTCTTTTCTTTTCTTGTGGAACCGATTGACCAAACAAAACCCTTAGGGTTTTCCTTGATCAATTTTATAAAACAAAACATTAGTGTTTTTTCTTGATCTTGCAATCACATTAACTTGTTATTAATTCGTGTGTACAAGAACGTGGTGTAAACACACTATTGTTTACATCTTGGATCGATTAACAAAACGGTAAGGGGTTAATCAATAGATCCCTAATTCATATAAACCCTAATTAGGGTTTATCCAGTCATTCAAGATTATTAAAGTTTTGATTTGTTCTTGCTAGAATCAAAAGGTACGTTCCTATTTATGTTTATGTTAATCTTTTATATGTTATAGATGTTCCTTCGCTTTCGCATATGTGACTACTTGATTTACTTAATAATATGATAGTCTAGATTATTAAATTCTAACAGTGGAATCACAAGCCTACTATAACATGTAATTGATTACTAAAACACATAAAAATTGAATCTTTAATGTTTTAGATACATGTTTAGATGTGGTTTTGATCTAGGGCTTATTTAAATTTTCAAAACCCTAAAAATTTGGGGGGGGTCGATTTACCCCTTTATCCAAATTAGGGTTTGTGGATTAAATATTAATTTGATTAGAAACCCTAGGTCATTAACAAGTTTATGTGTTAATTGGACGTACTTGTGACATAATTGCTAATTGTTATGCATGAATCCATGATGAAACATGCATGTTAGTCATGGATTAATTAAGTGATTGACTATTTAATTGTTAGTATTGTTTTCACATGTAATTATTAGACAGATCTAAAAATTGGGGAAGACCCCAACTGTAATTAAAATCAATTTACGTGCTATGTGGTGTATTAATTAACTCTAGCTTACACAATCGATTATTCGATGGATGTGGCTCACTTGTGCAAAGTGAAAGCTTTAGTTAATTATACACATTATGAAAACCTAGAATTGATCTAATTAGTGTTTATCTAATTAAGTATGCATGTGGCTAGTTGTTTCACTTTTTATAATTGTTTGATTATTAGTTGATTATTTGTTTTCTTTTATAATTATTTGTTATGTGCTTGATACGATTGTAAGCAATAAAAAGGGTAATTTTATGAAAAGAAAATTAATTGGACTAATAATGGTGAAACATAATTATAATTAAGAACTTTACACTACGAAATCTTATGTGTCATACTTAGGGGTTGGCCTTACATGCCGTAATGTGTTAAATGCATCCTCGCGAGGAGATTTGTATTGTAAAAGTTTTTAATATGTTTTAAGATGAAAGTTATAAACTTTTGCTTGATTGATGTTTTTATACATATGGCTTTGAAAGTAAGTCATCTTTAGACAAATTCATAGTGATGGAAATAAGGTTTGGAAAGAGCCTAGTGTCTACCTTTGGTTTCCATACACTTATGAGTTCGTTAAAAATATCTTACCTACATCTCCATTATATGTACAATATCATCTTAAGGGTGATTTACCTCAATTCCACTTGGTGGATGATAATTGTAGTTTCTTCTTTAATTGGTGAACCCAATACCTCAAGCAAAAAGATTTTAGTTTTATCTTGATAATTGGTAATTAAAACTGTTTTGAAAACTTACCTTATAAAGATGAGTGCATGCATCTTTATACATGGTTTGATTGTCACATCAAAAATTAATACCCTAATAAATTTAAGTTACATGCCATCTAACTATAAGGAACACTTGAAATTAATTCTTTGGTATGCGTGAGACCTAGGCCAAAGATTAATGACAAGGCAAATTTCCGAGTGTGCGTGAGACCACACATGGAGAATTTGCAGTTTCTAAGTTAGACGACTTAAGTAAGTTGATGCGTGAGACCTAGAACTTACGACATGAGATGGGATGAAACATGCTTACATTGTAAATTGATGAATCAATTTGATGTAAATCCCATAATGATCTAGGAATTGGAAAATTGTTTGCCAAAATTATTGTTCGACAGATTACCATCTTTTGTACTTTCATTACTAGCAGATCAACTGATGTAATGAAACTTATGAAAATTTGGATCCTAGGTTTTCAAGAAAATTATTTGGGTATATGAATATTTCCATGGGTATTATATTTTCTTGAAAATATGTATTATCGAAAATACTAAAATTGAATTTTGCGAACTCTTTTAAATGTATTAATGCAACATTGAACTGTAAACATGAGTTATTCTTTCCACAAGTAAATTGATCTACACCCGTATGGGTTTTTGGTTAGGATCAACTTTACGAAAAAAATAAACATAGTCTTCTTTCCATATAGAGAAGTGTGAGACTTAATCCTAATCCTTTTCATGAATGAGAAAGGTATAATAGGATAATTAGAATTGTCTATGTTCTAAATACATAACTCATAGCAATCTTTAATAGTAAGATGATTTGCACTTTATGAGTTATTAAAATAGAAACTAGACATATTACCGCAAGAATGGTAAAAGACAAACTAGCAATTTTATCTAGTTGTTTTGCTTTGACCATTTAAAGATACTACATACAATTGTTGGAATGGTAGATCTATTCAGGAAGAAATTGCATGTCCAGTTTTTTCCAAGTTAACAGTTTGGAATGTGATGAATCACATTTACATAGTAGAATACATTCTTTTATAACCTATATAATTGTTGCGAATGAGTTTTCTCAAAAGATGTAGGAAAATAAATAGCACACTATTTCCTTTTACTGATAATGAAACATTTATAATGTTGTCAAATTCAGTTGGAGTATTGTGTGCCTATTACTGAATAAGGGATTATTGTAATGTTCTCTAATTCAGTGGGAGTTACAAGACGTATTTTCTTGATCGTAACTCAGATTATCTTTTGTATATCTCAAGATAATTACTTTCCAAAATATAGACACTAATATTTTCAATGATAGTCATGTGCGTTTCCTTGATTGATTGAGTAACTCTATATCTACTAGTTATGCTTATGACACAAATCATATTGTTCATATTAACAAACGCATGCGTGTTGTTTATATGGTACATGGTGTTGTTTCATGCACAAGTGGGAGAAATCTTTATTGTGTGCAAGGTACAACACATAAGAATATGATTTAAAGGATTCTCTTAACTGCAAAGTAAGAGACTCACATTCTAATACACATCTGATCTATGAAAACACTTGGTGTTGAAATTTAGTAAACATGAGACGCAGACTAAATTCCAACAACAAGGTGAATTTCCATGTATGCGTGAGACCTATATGAATAATTTATTGTTTCTAAATTAGACTTTTATTAGAACATGTGTCAATAAGACAACTTCAAATATAATATTTATGTATTCTTAGAATGACATAAATAAATGAAGTAGTGAGTTAACTTGAAAATATTATTGAAACCAAATGATGGTGTTCATGATTACTTTAGTTATACATGTTTGTACTTTATTGTATAGTTATAAACATGAAGTCTTTATGCAAGGCTTAGTATAATGTAAAGTAAGACGTTAGCTTGTTATGTTTTTTTTAATTAAGACATATACAAGAAGTCATTGAGTTGATCAATGATTAATAACGTGTAATGGGATTATAACGGTTTATGTCTTCTTGTTGAGACATGAACATGAAGTAACTTGATTAATAAGTACTTGGGTTATAAAGCATGCAAAGAGGCTTGGAAATTCTATTTCATCATTAAGTTGATTTAGTTGGTAAGTAGACAAGCTAAAAGATATAAGTTTATCTTTCATATTGATAGATTGTCTGACAATAAGATTCCTAATGAAATACCACAAGTTTATGGTGTGTTCAGTTGGGAGAATCAAACTCTATTGGTATTGTTTGATTAAAGATAACTATAACTTCTTTTCTTCCAAAAGTTATCAAGGTTAGAAATTGAGTACGGATTGTATATACTCAATTAGACTCCTAGAAGATTAATAAGACGTTGTTGAATTATGTAATGTGATGAATCATATTAAGTCTTAAAATTGAAGTTCAGAATTTGTTAAGATACTTATGTGAAAGTTATTAACAAAGCATGTCAGGAACTGTCAATGTGTATTTGTAATATCCTAAAAGAGAAAAATTGGATTGTTGCTCTAATTGCTAAGTATTTATAGATAGTCTATATATTACTAAAGGCAAGTGGGAATTTATTACAAGATACATAATCTTCTAATAACACACTAGTAAATATCATTATGAGGCTTAACATGTAAATGATAAACCTCAAGATGATGGAATTATCATTCATAGATCCACTTAGATATCTTAGATATTTGATTAACATGCTAATGTTTATATGATGTAGTATTACCAAATAATGAATTAGGTAAATTACTCATACTATGAATGTTATAGATGCTGTTCATGAAGATAATCAAATTTTTAAAATTTGGTGTATCTTAATTCTTAATAGTTAGAGAATGATGACGAGTTTATTCAAAGATAATGTAACCCTAGTGGTTTAAATCTTTGTTTAAAATCATATGGACAAAGTTGTATACATATTTTAATGTATGTCTTAATACAGGATTATTAATTAATACTTAAGCAATTAACTATGATTAAAAACTCTTTCCTAAGAACATTAAAAGATTCAAAGATGGCAATTGTCATATTTATATGAATATGAAATTTGACAATGAATATCAAAAACTCTTTCTTGAATGATTACTTAAGCGAGGACGATAAGTAATCAAAAGGAGTTTATGAATTCAAATAAATCTTTGAAGTATAAAAAGTGCAATAATCCATGAATGAATAAATGCATGCATCTAAGAGATTACTCTTATGTTTAATTATTAATCAATGATTTGATTTATAATTGAAATAAGATAATTTCTAAGTATTCCTGAGAGTTAGTGGGAGTATTATGTTTGATTTACCAAATCATATATGTTGTATAACATATAAGGAGTAACATTCCATGTAAGTAAAATGTTAAGTCTTAGTTTGGAATGAAATTTTACTTTAAAGATTTAGAAAATAAAACATATAACCTTGGAACTAAAGTTTATTATTTGATAAACATGTGCGGTAAATAAATCTAATAGAATATGATATATCATTTTGAAAGACTAAATTGATATATATATATATATATATATTTGTAAAGATAGAACATGAATGAAATCTAAGTTTGACTAAAGGATTTTTCATGTGCATCATATTATTGTTGTATCATGCTAAATGATTTGACAATATTTGATATTTAATTAAAGTTATTTTATAACTTGTGTATTGAATATTCTAATGGAATATGTTTGGACTTAGAATAATGATCCTCAACCTGGAATTGCTCCTAAGATTCTAAGTATAAACAATATGGCAAATTGTTGCGTAATTGTTATAGCCGACAATAAATCTTGAAAGATTGGTAGGTATAAAATTACACAATGGATATTAAGTTTACGGGATTTTAGAGAGCATATTGTAGTTTTATACAATGATGCTAGTTTAATTGAGATGACACTCAATACTAGTCATGGTAGGATTTTATCCTTGTTAATGGCCATGTAAACTAGTTGTGCTCAACTAAGAGCATAGTTGCATTATACATTAAAGAATTAGAATACTTTAAACTTTAAAGTGTTTGAAAGTTTGATTGTCATAAATTGGTGGTTGAGGATATCACACCATATATGAAATGTTATGTGGTTATATCAAAATAGTTGGATATACACATACAAGAATTTCGCTTAATTGAATTCTTGAAATAAGTATTCTCAAAATTATGATAGATCAAAGTTAGTTGAAATAAATGCCTTGTCAACAAGTATGATTGTGATTACTTGAGGCATAATTGTCGACAAGTTATTACTTGAGACAAAATTCATTAACTAGAATTATCATGCATTGATCTATTTAGTATTTGGATAAAGGACATTAAACAATTATTATTTATAATGAATTAAAGTACTTACGGAGTAGTACGTTTGTTTTCATTAATAATAAGTTGTGTCTTATATTTGCATGTTTAAATCCGTGAATAACTTATGTTATTCTAAATTGTCCGTTGTCAATTAATGATACGGGAATATCATTAAACTAAGACAAATCTGAGTATTGGTTAAAATATACTTGAAAGTATATTGATGCGTTGTCATACCAATTTCACATGATATTCAATGAATTGAATATAGGACTTATCCCAACTACAAGATTTTACTTTATGGATCTTATCAGTAAGTAAATCATGAATTTAATTTTCCTCGAACTTGAGATATCAGATAAGTGTCATGGATGTAGTGCATTTCTATGAAGCAATCTACCGCTATCCGTAACTGGTAGTTATAAGGGTTGTTTTCAGAAGTGTTGCAAAGTCCATGGGTTAGTCTTGTAGTCAAGAAAGAATTTGTTCCTTCAAATTCGTTTTGAAGTTTAATACTGCTGGGCCCCTCGTAGGGTTGACAAGATGTTTGCGTGCGCACGCCCAAAGTCTATCTGGAATACGTTCAGATGTTTTGGTAATCTTGCTCAATCATAAACAACGAGAAACAAAATTGTTAATTAAAGAATGACTAAGATCCATATCTTTATTAACGTAGTATTAGAAACAAAAGGATAATAATAATGATGAATCATTAAAGGTTTTTCCAGGAGACCTCCCTCGAGTTGATCTAGGGGCATTGGCGTGTTGCAAGACGCTAACCATTGTCATTACACTATTAATAGATATCCAAGTGGGAGCTGTTGGTTTGTGGATATATATTAATATGTGTATGTTTAGTATCGAACCCGAGACCACGGGATTGCACACGTTACGAATGAGAGTTAACGATATATATAATTAATATATAAAANGAATCATTAAAGGTTTTTCCAGGAGACCTCCCTCGAGTTGATCTAGGGGCATTGGCGTGTTGCAAGACGCTAACCATTGTCATTACACTATTAATAGATATCCAAGTGGGAGCTGTTGGTTTGTGGATATATATTAATATGTGTATGTTTAGTATCGAACCCGAGACCACGGGATTGCACACGTTACGAATGAGAGTTAACGATATATATAATTAATATATAAAAGGTTGAGTATATTTAATTATATAAACACTAATAATGGTTGACGGATGTTAGTACTTAACGGTATGGGACTAATAGTCATTAGAAATTAAAAGAGGAGGACTAGAGTGAAAATTGGACAACGAGAAGATTCCGGAAACCCCTTGGAGGGTGTGGCCGGTCGTGGAGGGTATTGGGGCAACCCAATCCCACACAAACTTGTCTTCCAAGTTTTCCTTAGTATATATACACATCAAGGGGTCTTTGTTTTTTCACTCTTGTACACATAACCCTAAATTATGTTCTTCTCTTCTCTTTTCTTGTGGAACCGATCGACCAAACAAAACCCTTAGGGTTTTCCTTGATCGATTTTATAAAACAAAACATTAGTGTTTTTTCTTGATCTTGCAATCACATTAACTTGTTATTAATTCGTGTGTACAAGAACGTGGTGTAAACACACTATTGTTTACATCTTGGATCGATTAACAAAACGATAAGGGGTTAATCAATAGATCCCTAATTCATATAAACCCTAATTAGGGTTTATCCATTCATTCAAGATTATTAAAGTTTTGATTCTTGTTCTTGCTAGAATCAAAAGGTACGTTCCTATTTATGTTTATGTTATAGATGTTCCTTCGCTTTCGCATATGTGACTACTTGATTTACTTAATAATATGATAGTCTAGATTATTAAATTCTAACAGTGGTATCACGACCCTACTATAACATGTAATTGATTACTAAAACACATAAAAATTGAATCTTTAATGTTTTAGATACATGTTTAGATGTTGTTTTGATCTAGGGCTTATTTAAATTTTCGAAACCCTAAAAATTTGGGGGGGGGGGTTGATTTACCCCTTTATCCAAATTAGGGTTTGTGGATTAAATATTAATTTGATTAGAAACCCTAGGTCATTAACAAGTTTATGTGTTAATTGGACGTACTTGTGACATAATTGCTAATTGTTATGCATGAATCCATGATGAAACATGCATGTTAGTCATGGATTAATTAAGTGATTGACTATTTAATTGTTAGTATTGTTTTCATATGTAATTATTGGATAGATCTAAAAATTGGGGAAGACCCCAACTGTAATTAAAATCAATTTACGTGCTATGTGGTGTATTAATTAACTCTTGCTTACACAATCGATTATTCGATGGATGTGGCTCACTTGTGCAAAGTGAAAGCTTTAGTTAATTATACACATTATGAAAACCTAGAATTGATCTAATTAGTGTTTATCTAATTAAGTATGAATGTGGCTAGTTGTTTCACCTTTTATAATTGTTTGATTATTAGTTGATTATTTGTTTTCTTTTATAATTATTTGTTATGTGCTTGATACGATTGTAAGCAATAAAAAGGGTAATTTTATGAAAAGAAAATTAATTGGACTAATAATGGTGAAACATAATTATTATTAAGAACTTTACACTACGAAATCTTATGTGTCATACTTAGGGGTTGGCCTTACATGCCGTAATGCGTTAAATGCATCCNTGATTATTTGTTTTCTTTTATAATTATTTGTTATGTGCTTGATACGATTGTAAGCAATAAAAAGGGTAATTTTATGAAAAGAAAATTAATTGGACTAATAATGGTGAAACATAATTATTATTAAGAACTTTACACTACGAAATCTTATGTGTCATACTTAGGGGATGGCCTTACATGCCGTAATGCGTTAAATGCATCCTCGCGAGGAGATTTGTATTGTAAAAGTTTTTAATATGTTTTAAGATGAAAGTTATAAACTTTTGCTTGATTGATGTTTTTATACATATGGCTTTGAAAGTAAGTCATCTTTAGACAAATTCATAGTCACTACTAGAAAAAGGTCTATTCTTGACTCGCATTGCGTGTCAAGAAGAGGCCTTATGACGCGCAAATGCGAGTCAAGGTAAGTACCGTCATAAATTTTCATGACACGCATTTGTGTGTCATCCTTTTATGACTCGCACTTATGACCCCTTTTGCGTGTCATTACCCTTAAAATCATTTTGAGTTTTTGACTAACCTTTATGACACACTTTTCTGACATATGTTTTTGCGAGTCAGTACCTTAAAATCATTTTTTTTTATTTTTTTCTGTTTTTTAATTAAAACCTGATTATTTTATAATATACATAATTACTGACAATAGAAACCTGATAATTGTGCAAAATTAACGCATTTCATATAATCAAAACCATGCGCTACCAATTCGATCATTACATAACAATTATGCGTTACCAATTCATTACATAACAATTCACGTCAAAATATACCGATAATTAGTTAAAGTTACTACAATGCATGAGTTCTACCTAAAAATGAAATTCGACACATAAATTGCCCATTCTTCTCGAATATCGT
>LBNU01011993.1:0-52271 GCA_014162995.1 Artemisia annua
TCATACTCTGACTGAATGTCCTAAAGTTGTTGTACCTCCTGCTCAGCCTACTAAGCCTGTTAATGATGGTTTCAAGACGGTCAATAACAAGAAGAAGGGAAAGCAAGGTGGTCCTATCATTCCGGGTCAAAGAGGGTTTACTAAACCTGTTGTGGGTAAGCTGTTTCAATATCAACCCAAAAAGACTCCTCCTGAACCTAAGAAAGTGGAAGTCACAAAGAAGAATTAGAGATGGCAACGGGGCCTGGTATGCGGGGAATGGTTGATACCATCCCCATCCCCGAAGTTAGATAGTTATCCCCATCCCCATCCCCATCCCCGTCGGGGGTCACAATTGCATCCCCATCCCCATCCCCTATGGTGAACGGGGATCCCCAATGGGGAATCGGGGATTTTTTCCCCATAACATAATTGACATTTTAAATAGATTTCAAATGGTGCAACCATACTAAACGCAAACAAAATTCATTCATTAGATTAAGTTCAAGCATTCGACAAAACATAGTAAAGAGTACGACTTATTGTAAGTACGAAAACGACTACAATTGGAAACAAAAACACGAACTAATCTAACATGCAAAGGTACAACGACCATTAACATGAGTATATTAGCTATTAATTGAGAAGATTTTAAATATTATACACGTATATAATTTTATTCATGTATAAAAGATATTCGGGGACGGGTTCGGGGACGGGTACGGGGACCCGAGGGTATTACCATCCCCGCCTCCATACCCGCTTTTGAGTAATGGGGATTCCCCATCCCCATCCCCATACCCGGTCAACTCGGGGATTCCCCGGTCAAATCGGGGTCGGGTATCGGATTCTCCGTCGGATTCGGATTTTTTTGCCATCTCTAAGAAGAATGCTTCTGATGTGGCTAGTTCGAGTGGAACAAAGATATCTACATCTAACCAGTTTGATGCTCTTAATATGGAAGATACGGATGTTTTTGGTATTCCTTCAAATGACACCAACAAGGATGTGGATTCTGGTCGTACAATAGAAGTTAATGAAGATAAGTCTACTAAGACAGGTGCTGCATCACAAGAACCCCTTGTGAGTGATTTGAAAGAGAAGGAGTCGGTTGACATTGATCTTAATCAACCAAGTCTATTTCTCATCTCATTTCTTTCATTTGAATACTTGTGTTTACTAATATGGTGACCTAACATTTTATGTAGCCCAACTCATAGAGAGTTCTGTCACTTGGTCTTCTGAGCTGCAAGTCAAGATAGACAAGACGGCATTGATTGAGCATGGCATCATGAGTCCCACAGCGATGGGATGGGGAGGCTGGCAGCTTCCTGTTGCTTTGTTCGTTAATCTAGGGAGTGGTGACCCCTGGTTAACACGCCATACTGAACGACGTGGCTCCATACCTGGAGTGTCAAATTCTATGTATGTTCATTGATTATTAACGACAATGTAACATCAAGACAATGATATTCAAACTAACATTTTTTTTCAACCATGGATGTCACAAAACTTAGAATCTATACCAAAATTGTGGTCTAAAGAATATCAAGAAAGTGTAAATTAAAAAGTGTATAGTGTCTAAATCGAACCTTATTAAATTGGCTTAAGATTAAAAATTGCTACTACGGACCTTATTAAGACTTCTATCCTATGGAGTATATATTGTTTTTGTAATAGTTTTTCTAAAAATCATATACAATATGTTAATTATTTTCTTTTTTTTAAATTTACATAAAAGTGTTGACGGGTTAACAAGATCTGTCGAGTCATGCTAACAATTTATCCGTTTTGCTCGGTGTGTAGTCCCCCGTGTTTCTCAGAATACCAACACGTTTTTTTCCGACATCTAGACATGAATAATGATATAAAAAAGTGTTGAGTGTGAAAAAATTATGTATGTCATGCATCTATGTATAATCTCACCAGATAACATCTAGACATGAATACATGATTTAATCTATATTTTAACTTATTATTTTTATGTTTTTATTTCCATGGACTGCAAGTTATAAACTACAGTTGTGTCAGTTATTGTTTTTATCCACATGCAACTAGACGTTTTAAGGAATATTCAACAAGTTGAGTTTAAATCCATAGTCTTAACATGCGAAAACTGATTCCAAATAATTAAGTAACAAGAAAAAATTGATAGGCATGTATGACTTACCAAAGATGTTATGTGGCGCACTAGTCGATTCCTGAAGGTTGGCTTGAGGGACCGGAGGCGGTATGGGTAGGAAGGTAGTTGAAGGTCAGGGAGATCCGCAACAAGTTGTAGAACACTATTTGGCTGTTACAAGAAAGAAACCTTAACTTCTACCAAACGATCTCCAATATGATCTTTTACCATTGTTTTTCTTCAAACGATTTGTTATTATAGTGAGTTATATCATCTATTCTAATCATCTTTGCTGAAGTTAATCATTTGTTTAGGGTTTTTTGGTTCTATTCGATTGTTAGGGTTCTTTTGGTCGACTACTAAAACTGATCGCATAATAATCCTTTGCTTTTCCTTTAGGTCGGTTGTAAATTCCCTATATATTTAGGGTTGTTTCAATCGATTCTATCATATATCTCTACTTGCGATCAGTTATTTGGCTGTTGTTTTTGCTTGCTGCTCCTGTGCTTTCAATATTATTCGATACAGAAAACCCTATTGATTCAATTTTACATCTATTGTTTCGACTAATATGGGAGCAGATTAGCTTCTTTGGGCGTATAGTTTCTAAACCCTAATCTTGAGATTAGGGTTTATTCATTCGACTTTGATTGCATGCGTGCTGGTTTCCATCGATTTGTGTCTGTGGTTTATGTGTAAGTGGGTTTAGAGAGATGAATAAAAGGTTTTTTAATACGAAGAAGGATTCTAATGTGTCGAGTGTTAATGTTGAGGCTAATGTGAATATTGATGAATTAAATGCTACTGTTGATTTGTCAAAGGTAACTATGAGGAGGCATAAGAAGCCTAAGGATGTTAATCCTAGTTCTACTCAGCCTATACTTGCATCGTCTGGTCCTATTATTACTGAGTGGAGTGTTGATGATGGAGATATTGATTTATCTACGATTGTGGACAAGAATAATCAAGTGAAGCCGGTTTCACTTGATCCTTTAGTTAATGATTCGAATGGTCCACATGGGGCTTCTAACAAGTCTCATAGGTCTGATAAGGTTGATACGAATGCACCTGGGGCTAGTGGTATTGAGAAGGTTGGTGTGGATGCTTTGAAACAACCTTCTACATCGTATGCTGGTGTTACTTCTAATGAACCTAAGAAATACATGTCTAACTTTCGTAGGCTAGAGTGTAGCATGAAATCAAACGTTGTGGATCTTTCTATACCTATGAAACTGGTTGAAGAGGTGAACACTAGGTTTGAGAATACTCTGTATGGGTACTTCCTTGGCCAACGACTTGCTTTTCCTGTTGTCGATTACTATATACGCAATGCGTGGGCTAAGTTTGGTATACAGAAGGTAATGATGAATGCAAAGAGGTTCTTTTTCCTTAAGTTCAATTCGAAGAAAGATGTTGATGATGTTCTTGAAAACGGTCCTTGGTTGATTTGAAATGTACCTATTATTCTTAAACCATGGACATTGAACACCAACTTACTTAAAGAGGATTTGGCCAACATCCCGGTGTGGGTTAAATTCCATGATGTTCCTCTTGCTATGTTTTCTGATGATGGCCTTAGTCTTCTTGCCACATTGATAGGCACGCCCAAAAGGTTAGATGCTTTTACTAGCCAAATGTGCAAGGAATCATGGGGCCCTAATAGTTTTGCTAGATGCATGATTGAAGTGAAGTCGGATGAGGTGCTTAGGGACAACCTTACTGTTGAGATACCTTTACTTGATGGGTCGGGTTCGACTATTGAGAAGATATGGGTTGATACGAGTGGAAACCACCTCGTTGTGATAAATGCAAGATTTTTGGTCATACTCTGACTGAATGTCCTAAAGTTGTTGTACCTCCTGCTCAGCCTACTAAGCCTGTTAATGATGGTTTCAAGACGGTCAATAACAAGAAGAAGGGAAAGCAAGGTGGTCCTATCATTCCGGGTCAAAGAGGGTTTACTAAACCTGTTGTGGGTAAGCTGTTTCAATATCAACCCAAAAAGACTCCTCCTGAACCTAAGAAAGTGGAAGTCACAAAGAAGAATGCTTCTGATGTGGCTAGTTCGAGTGGAACAAAGATATCTACATCTAACCAGTTTGATGCTCTTAATATGGAAGATACGGATGTTTTTGGTATTCCTTCAAATGACACCAACAAGGATGTGGATTATGGTCGTACAATGGAAGTTAATGAAGATAAGTCTACTAAGACAGGTGCTGCATCACAAGAACCCCTTGTGAGTGATTTGAAAGAGAAGGAGTCGGTTATGGCTTCTAAAACTAGTGATTCTTGTACTCCGCACGCCTCTTCTACTAAGAGAGTTAACCCTTTTTCTAAGGTGGGAGAGATCGTGGTTTCTGATACTGAAGATGAGGTGGTTGCTAACCCATTTGATGAGTCTGTTAATCCATTCGGTGTGGCCAAGAGTTTGAAGATGATTATGATGACTATGACTACGATGACTATGCGAATCAGGTTTATAATCTTCCAGGGAATTTGGATGCCTTTAATGCCATGTATGGCACCAAGCTTCAAGGTCTTAGGAAGTAACTTTATTTCGTTATGTCCTATGTTATCATTTGAGTAGTGGTTTGTTTTCTTGTTTAGAAAATAGGAAGTATCTTGTTATGTAAGCTTTATGCATGTGTAACGGGCTGAGGTATGGGATTTCACCCATATCCATTATTCTTAAACATTTTGGTTAATATATTTACCAGGGTGCAGGATTATTCCCCTTTATCCAAAAAAACACTATTTGGCTGTTTAGATCCATAAACGGTTATAACATGCGATAATTCAACTCAAAGCAAAAAAAATTAACATGTATCAAAGAACATATAAAAACATTTAGTGAAACTGAAAACGAAACATTACATCAATTTATTAGATCATAACTAACAATGCACGTTACTCGTCGCGTAAAACTTCTTGGTACACGACATTTGAGGTATAGACTCCTCCTTGATCGAATTCTTTGACTGGTTACTAATACCTTAGTAGTTCTACGTGATAACCCTCTAGACAACGCAACATAAAGCTAACCATGCGAGAAAATAGAGTTGGGCAGATAGACACCCACATTTGGAATTGTTTGGCCCTGAGATTTATTGATAGTCATCACAAAGCTAAAGCGCACCTTTAGTTTGAAAGGGAACATGTCTTCTTCAGATGGAGCAAGATGAATTCTTGGAAAGAGTATTTTAACTCCAGCGTGTTGTCCAACAACAATCTCAGCATTAATGACAATATGATCAAAACGTTTACATATCAACCTCGTGCCATTAAATAATCCATTTGCCAGATCGAGATTCCTTAAAAGAATAATCGGGCATCCAATTTTCAAACACAAGTAATGAGGGGGCAATCCGTTCACATTGAGCGAGTTTAAGAATTCCAAAGGATAGAAGTTGTGCGTGTCGTCTTCTGCTTCATCAAAACTATAGTAAACCTTCTTTTCGCCAGGAAATCTGTCAATCAACATATTAATTAATGTTGTCAACATGTTCATTTTAAGTTGATAAGATTGCTCTTGAAACTATATCAGTAGATGAATGAGTGCTGGTGGCGAAGGAAGGTAATATTTCATTGATCAATGAATCCTTTAAGGCAGCCTCGTAGGTCCTTTTCACAAGGTATGATATGCGATGAACTTAATTTCCGCCCCTTTATCAAAATTCAATAATTGTCTGATCGGGAACGAAAAATAATGAATGTAAAACATGTTTTGATAGACACACTTACGTTACATCTCTTAAAAATAACTCGCACGAGGTACCACCTTTGTGTTATATTAGGCATTCTTTCGTGACTCTTCCAATAGTATCTATAAAGAAATTATAAAATATTTTGATTAGGAATATTTAATATTAATTAAGCTCGATGCATAGATTATCATTAAGTAAAATTATATGTACCAATCATCATCTTTCTTATTTTTTTATCAGCGAAAAGAGCCCTAATCGAAGCTATCCACGGGTGTATAGGAAACACATCAGCAAATGGAATTTTGGTGAGGATTATAGTTAGCCGTAATAACCCAATCACGTCGAAGAAAACTATAGTTTTGATAACTTGGATATTGGTTGGGTCGGTGAACGCAGTTTGAAAATGGTTAAAAGAAAACACATTTTCAACTAGGTCTATGTTTTTATTCAAGTCCACCAGGTCTTGATGGACTTAAATAAAAACATAGACCTAGTTGAAAATGTGTTTTCTTTGAACCATTTTTCAAATTGCGTTAACTGACCTACCCCAATATCCAAGATATCAAAACTACATTTTTTTGTGACGTGATCGGATTATTGCGGTTAACTATAAAACGGTCCTCACCGAAATTCCATTTGCTAACGGGTTCTTACGTACCCCCTAGATACCTTCGATTAGGGCTCTTTCTGCTGATAAAACATTAAGGAAGATGATGATTGGTACACATAATTTACTTAATGATAATCTATGCATCGAGCTTACTTAATATTACGTATTCCTAATCAAAATATTATCTAATTTCTTTATAGATACTATTGGAAGAGTCACCAAAGGACGCCGAATATACCACAAAGGTAGTACCTCGTGTGAGTTGTTTTCTAGAGATGTGACGTAAGTGTGTCTATCAATACATGTTTTACATTCCTTATTTTTTGTTCCCGATTTGACAATTATTGAATTCTGATAGAGGGGCAGAAATTAAGTTCATCGTAACCACTTAAGGGTGGCCTAGTGGTAAAAGGGCTTGTGACTATCACTTTAAAATGTGTGAGGTCTCAAGTTCAATTCCTGCTAGGTGCAAACAACCTTAAGTGGCCACGCCAACCTCCTGAAAAGGGAGGGCTTCACCTGGTTTGAGTCTGTGTGGCGGTGGGTTCAAACCCCGTGGATTAGTCGACCAAAAAAGTCGGAAACCATGGTTATCAAAAAAAAANTTATTGAATTCTGATAGAGGGGCAGAAATTAAGTTCATCGTAACCACTTAAGGGTGGCCTAGTGGTAAAAGGGCTTGTGACTATCACTTTAAAATGTGTGAGGTCTCAAGTTCAATTCCTGCTAGGTGCAAACAACCTTAAGTGGCCACGCCAACCTCCTGAAAAGGGAGGGCTTCACCTGGTTTGAGTCTGTGTGGCGGTGGGTTCAAACCCCGTGGATTAGTCGACCAAAAAAGTCGGAAACCATGGTTATCAAAAAAAAAAAAAAAAAAAACACCAAGTTCATCGCATATCATACCTTGCGAAAAGGACCTACGAGGCTACCTCAAAGGATGCATTAATCAATGAAGTGTTGCCTTCCTTCGCCACCAGCGCTCATTCATGTGCTGATATATTTTCAAGAGCAATTTTATCAACTAAAAATGAATATGTTGATAGCATTAATGATATGTTAATTGACAGATTTCCTGGCGAAGAGAAGGTTTACTATAGTTTTGATGAAGCAGAATAGGACACACACAACTTATATCCTTTGGAATTCTTAAACACACTCAATGTGAGCGGATTGCCTCCTCATTACTAGTGATTAAAAATTGAATGCCCGATTATTCTTTTAAGAAATCTCGATCTGGCAAATGGATTATGTAATCGCATGAGGTTTTTTTGATCCTAATGCCATAAATGCTGAGATTGTTGTTGGACAACAAGCTAGAGCTAGAGTGCTCCTGCCAAGAGTTCCTCTTACTCCATCTGAAGAAGATATGTTCCTTTCAAACTAAAGAAAACACAATTTCATGTGCGTCTTAGCTTTGCGATGACTATTAATAAAGCTAAGGGCCAAACAATTCCAAATGTGGGTGTTTATTTGCCCGACTATGTTTTCTCGCATGGCAAGCTTTATATTGTGTTTTCTAGAGGGATGTCACGTAGAACTACAAAGGTATTAGTGAAACCAGTCAAGGAGGAGTCTACACTTCAAATGTCGTGTACCAAGAATTTTTACGCAACGAATAACGTGCATTGTTAGTTATTATCTCATAATTGATGTAATATTTATTTTCATTTTCACTAACTGTTTTTATATGCTTTTTAATACATGTTAAGAATTTTTGCTTGAGTTGAGTTATCGCATGTTACAACCCTTTGCAAATATATTTTGATCTTTTCACGTTCTATTTTAAACGTTACATAAAACACTTACTACAATATTGCATATCGCTAATTATATGCCGCAAAGAATTTCTGTTGCTATGCACGGGTACTTGCCTAGTAGTAAAAGAAATTAAAGATACCTTTTTCTAGTTTAAGATATTTATAGACCATTATTCCTTTCGTATTTTGGTTAAACAAAGATACCTTCTTCAAGTTCTCTAATAGTTCATTTTCCAAGCTTCCAAGAGAGTCATCAAGCAACAAGCCCTTTGACATGAGAGACTGCAAAGTTAATTCCATAAGTCACACCGTTCACTTTGTTTTCTGCTTGAAAATTGAGTTGTATTTTAATTTAACTAGATGCATATCCCGTTAAAATATCTAGGATACTTGAGCACGACTTTTGGATTTATCTATAAAAGGATACCTTTACGCTTCCATACAATTCATTCGTTAAGCTTGTAAAATCACCAACAGAAAAGCTCTCCAAATAGGACAACTGCAAATTCTATCGAAAACACAAAAGTTTTGGTCAATCTTTCTTTGTTTGAGAAGTGTGAGCTCATATTAATTAAACAACTACTCCGTATAACATATACTATACTTGTTTTAAAATCAACTGGTCATCTAATAAGTCATAATATATACGTCACAATTACTTGTTTTAGAAAGAACTTCAACTCAGTCCCATTCATGTAGCTAAGAAGCATTCTCACATAACACGGGTATCATTACACTAAAAAAATCTACGGTTAATTGTTCTAATTCAATGAGCATATATTGGGGTATTTGGTACAAGAAGATACCTGTATCTTTCCAAATCGTTCTTTCATTCTGCTTTTTGCATGAAGTGATTGACCCTTCGACAACGAAAACTGCAAAATTATACATGAAGTTAATCGCCATTACAATTTATGGCTCTAAAATATTGCTTACAGCCTTACAGGTGATGCAAATGAAATCTTACAGCACAATATATATGCTGCTCTAACAATTTATCTGCACGAGCAGCATCTCCCGTAATAACAGGAAGGTGTAACTCTTTATACCTAACAGAAATCAATTGAGTGAAAGGATAGTTACTAGGAGATGAAGCTCTTAATATTTTTGAGCTGGATGTGTCAGTGTCAACGGGTTACTTATAAACCAGTCGATTTGAGTGTATTATCTCAAAAGGGTCAAACAAGTGAATTGAGAGTCTCAAAAAGTCTATTTCTAGTTCCTCCTTAAATCAGAATTTCTACAAGTTTCGATGCTTATTCCAATACTACTGTTTTTTTAATCATAAGTAACACAATATATATTGACTAATACTCCGTATATAGGAAAACTGAAAAAAAAATGTGTATTGTGTTTGATAGCTCATTAATGAAACAATTCAGCACTAAAAATCTGAATCGGTCAAAGGTAGTCATGTTTGGTAACTTTTTTTGTCACTCTTAATCACTTCACTAAGGGTGAAATCATTAAGCATCAAGGGGATGGAAAATGATTCAGCAACAAATGTTACATAAATATTATCTTTTTCTTTTTTCTTTTCTTTTTTTTTTAATGATTTCCTATGCATGTATTTTACAAACTTCCCTTTTGATGTTTATCTCTCTTTTCTTTCTTTTCTTCTCATCCATATTTTGACTTATATATTTAAATTTATCTACAAATGTACTTATGCATGACTTGTACGTTTAACAAAGTAGTCGACATATACAACATTAAACAAAATTTTATACGCCAAAATTTTAAGCTAAACAAAATTCACCCAAAAATTAAAAGTACAAATAATCTATAAGATGATATGTATCAACACGTAATGACTCATAATGTATAATCAATGTTGCAAAAATCGTGAATCGGTAGTCGGGCGGTCGACCACCCTGTAGCGATTAATCGGCCAAGGCGGGATTAATCGGTGATTAATCGGATTGGTATTTCCTGCATGTTTTGGGTATTTTTGGAGAGCAAACTAAAGATCTTAATTGATTCCAAGCCTACTATGTTTCCAAACCTCAATAAAAGGCTCCAATTCTCATTATGAGGCCCATTGTGTGTTATAAATGAAATAAACGATCCCCAAATTAATTAGAATGCCTAAATTTGTGTTTTTTTTAAATATGACCGATTCGGCCGATTTTGGCCGATTCGACCGATTTTTGACCGATTCGGCCGATTTTTGACCGATTCGGCCGATTTTTGACCGATTTTTTCCGATTTTTTTGCCTAGGCCGATTTTTTCACCGATTTTCAAAAATCAACAAGGTGTATGACCGATTAGCGATTAATCGGCGATTAATCGGCCGATTCGGCCTATTTTTGCAACATTGTGTATAATTAAATGATTAATAATTGAAAAAATAAATCCCTCTTTCAAAAGGTTACTATAGTAATTTATGTCATGGATATATCTATCGAGAGTATTTTTCAAACAACATGTTTCGTTCAGAACCAACTTGATTCAGAGACTTTAAATCATTCAGAGGCTTTGAATCATTCAGCATTAAATCATTTTGTTTTATCAAACAGCCCTTACAAGTTTCGATACTTATTCCAATACTACTGTTTTTGTAATCATAAGTGTCAGCTAGAGCTGGCAAATTGGGTACCTGTTAGGACCTGTTAAGACCTGTTAAGAGAAAAAATGTACTATGCAATTTTTTTATTTTTTAAAATAATTGTTTTTAGTATTCTAGGGTTCAATATTTAACTTTTTTGATACATAAAACGTATAACTGTCATACTCAAACCACCAAAACCAAGTGTTAAACGAGTTGTTTTCATGTTTGAAACTTATGTTATTCGCACGCTCCGAACCTGTTAAGACCTGTTAAGACACGATTTGCCAGCTCTAGTGTCAGCCCACTCAGTCCATTTGAACCTAAATGTACAATGACTTTTCTCAAATCAAGTCATTTTGACCAATTAAGCCCACCCACCATCTTGCGACCTCTATGTAAAACAATTATTGAAAGGCTTACAAACACTCACCAATTCTTAGAATGATTTATAAGTACTCTCCCACATTCTTTGTTGAACAATAAACTTCACAAGGACAAAAAGGGTCAAAATGCTGATTTTTTATTCTTATAATTTTTAAAGCAAAACCAATCTTCTCGAATGATTTGAACGTCATATCCAAAAGTAAAAAGAATATCAAGAATGCATACCGAGGCTGTAACTTGACACATAATTAAAAGATCATCAATCATTTCAGTAACAGCTTTCTCTAACATCTTTAATTGTTAGGTAGCTTGATCTTCAAAGGTGATATGCATTTGCATTCAGCTGTGCTCGTAAGAGATAAAGAAGAACTAGTTAGACATTTAATAGTGCATGAAATATTGTGATTGAAGGCCAAATATAGCATAAAATTAGTGATCGTGAATAGCTTGTGTAACAGTAACAGGTCATAAAGGGTTCACGTCAGAGCCGAGTCGAGTTGGGGATGCCCACAAAATTTTTTTTATCAAAGTTTTATACATCTACGAACATAGTCAGTTGGGTGGTTGAAGGTTGCAGGCATATGTATATGAGTGGATTTTTGTTTGAACGACAAGTTTCCACACACCTGCACTACATATCTCACGCTATCTCACAAATGTCTCTAGCGAGACTTGAATTCTTTCAACCCGTTTGACTAGTTCCCTTTTTTAGTATTGCTGTTAAAAAAAGTTCTTTTTAGTTGAATCTGTACGCTACCTCATTGACTCGTTAGGATAAGCTAACCCAAATAAACCCATATATATACGAAATCGATTGACATAGCCAATTCTACATATATATGTGACATAATATCTCAATATATATATAACCTTATTATTTGGAAAACAATTCATCTGGATGATGCTACATCTTCTACCCTTATTCCTCCAACCTTTAGGGATGCAGCTGCAAAACAAATGAGAATATGAAAAATAATCAGAAAGATAATAATAGATCATATCATACTAAGCACCTTAATGTTTACAACAACTAATATAAATATATTGTAATAATAGTAGCATGGCATCTGTCAAGTGAGCAATATATATTGGAGCAATCTAGAAAGTTGTGATCATTCATAGTTATTAACTAATTGAAATTATAAATTTTAGCTCACGAAACTCGACTAGAGATGGTTGAAAAATCCATAAATCAATGTATATATCCTCATAAAATCTCTTTTAATCTTCTTTATTATTTTTCGAGTTGTCTTTAGTTTTAAAACCTCTTATCATACTGGTAATAGGTAATTTGATACATGAAATTGATATATTTGTTGCTACAACTGAATAGTTATTAACTCAAATAAATGTTACGGCCGGCATTGTAATTTATAAGTTTCTACGGGGTCTCTTTTCTCGTTGTGCGTGGGATGGGCACTACAAAAAAAAAAGCCCTATAGTGACGAGAATTTAATGACGACTTATAGATTTCATCACTAATTAGTGACGATATATACTTGTCGTCACTATATATTGTCACTTGCATATATAGTCACGAAATTTTTGTCACTCATCTAGTCACGAAAAAGTTTTGTCACTAAGTTGACTATTGCAATTAATTCAATAATTTTCATAGTGTAATCTTATTAATTAATTAATATATTTATCACAATCAAATCAATAATAATTTATTTTTCTAATTTTTCTCCTTTTCAAGTTTTCTTTATAAAAAAAGTCATGTATACCTGATAATGAGATAATCAATAAACACAATTAAACATAAATCCATATCAATAATTTTCATAGTGTATCTTGCCTTTCACGAGAACCACACGCGGATACAAAAAGTCAAAAAAATAAAATAAACTCAAGTTTTAAAAAACACACGCGGATCTACAACCCGACCCGATTTAAAATTAGGCAAAATTTCAATAGAACAGTTACGGATCTAAACACGATTCATTCTTCAGAGTTCAGACACTACAAACCATGGCGGATCTGAATATTTTGCTCTAAATTTTCGCTCATATCATCGGTATATCTTATCTCTAATCCCTAATTATTTTGTGTTTGATTTGCTTATTTGGTTGCTTATTTGAGTTAATGAGCTTATTTGCTTATTTGATTGCTTATTTTGATGTTTTTGATTTAATGAGCTTATTTGAGTTATTTGCTTATTTGATTGCTTATTTGCTTAGTTTACTTGCTTATGACTAGTTAATGAGCTTATTTGAGTTAATGAGCTACACTAGTTTTTATTTTGATTGGGCGATTGATGCGTTATAGTTAAAATTGTGCTTGTAATCAAATTACTCTAGTACTTTTGTGACAGTAGAATTATTTTGATTAATCTACACTAGGTTTTATGAGGTTTGAGTGATTTTTAATGGTATGGAAGACGGAAAATTATAGCTGTTACGATACACGGAAAATTAAATTAACTTCGAACCAGAGTTCAAGATATAAGTTATACAACCAGAGTATGTTAAGCTGTTTTAGAAATAAGCAACCAGAGTATGGTAAGCTGTTTTAGATATAAGTTATACAACCAGAGTATGGAATCGCTCTTGCTCTAAACGACGTGTACTGACAGGCATAAGTAGCAGCACCCCATTCGCAAAGTGAAGTGATTGATGGTTGTAGTGTTCAATTAGATTACCTACCAAGGGGGTCACCTGATAGCTCTACTACTATTTGCAATATGTACCTACTTTTTATCCACAAATGTGTAATTTTCACCCTGAAACATCAGACATGAGAATCATCTAATTTACCATATCATAGTTTGAATGCACTATGCAGCATTGAACAAATTTGTATTTGTTGTGGATGTGGTTTGTAGTATTTTTAACATGTTTCTCCTCGGCGCAGTATATATTTAATGCTTTTTGTATGTTTTACGTGTATATTATATCTCACATTCTTATGACAGTTCTACAGGGTTGTGGTTGGTATACAATCACCTGAAGGGGTTGCAACAACTCGAGCAGTATTAAGAAGATTCAATGATTTCTTAAGGTTACTTGCTGCTGTAAGTACATTTTTATCGTTGTATCATTCATGCTGGGATATGTAAGCACTTGGATTAATTTTTTTATTGAAATATTTAGTTAGCTTTGTTCCTTTAGCAATGGGGTGTTTGGATTAGCTTATATTCTGGGCTATTTGAGTTTCAAAAGCCCATAAGCCCACTATTGTTTGGCTTATGAGCTCATGAGCTTATAGCTTCTGTACTTAAATAAGCCACAAGTTCAAGTTGATAAGCTTATAAGCCGAAAAAAAGTGGGCCTAATGAGCTTTTCAAAATTCATATAAGCCCATAAGCCATAATTAGTACCCCTCTTTGAATGTTAAGGGAGAAAAGAAAGCGAACACCAGGTTACTTTGACCAAGGTTTGGGCCTGTGGTGTGCTTCGAGTATTGAATGTGTTTTGACGCTTGTGGTGTGCTTCAAGTATTGAATGTGTTTTGACGCTTGTTGCAGGCTTACTATATACCGGATGAGGTACTTATAGCTGGGGAACTTCAGGAATCAAGCAAGAAGACTGGCTCATTTAGTTGCTGCACAGGTAAGAATCACAGAGGGTATGTGAGTATGTCTGTCCTGGACTCACAGCTGATTGAATTGTTGCTATTTTTTGTGTTTTGCAGGATTCTTTGGTGGAGGTAACCAAAGAAGAAGCAAATTCAGTGAGCAATATAATTGCACACGCAACCAAGTAAGCTTGTGCTTACTCCTGTCATCGTCTAAGTGATATACAAATGCGACCTAATGATTTTGTATTTATACGGTCATGGCAGGCATGTAGCAGAAGAACTTTGCAAACAGGTAAACATTACCCCGTAGCTTTTATTTCTTTATCAAGCTTTAATTAGCAAGGAAACCAATTAACTGAAAAAAGGGACACAAACACTTGTACAACTCAACTCCTATTATTCCTTCTTAAGTGGAACCAGTCGGTTTCCAACTGTAAAATAGATGTTTTAAAGTTGACGTTTAAGTAACAAGTGAAAGTGGGTAAATTTTGAATCAAAGTTTCAGCTGCGTACTCTGGATGGCTTGGTGAAGGATATAACACACAAAGTTTTAACTGGATACTACTTGATGTCAGTTTGTGATAAGGTAAAGTTGCCAATTCAGTCATAAATATCACAATGAAGAGTTTTAATTGTGTATACATATATATCCTATATGCATCTTTTGATTTTTATGTATACTGGTTATGGGTGCATTTGAACCAAGTTGAGCATGAGATTTCTTCACATATACGCAATTTTTGAAAAAAATTGAGGCTCAGTTTCCTTTTAGGTTTGTGGTCGGTTTGCCTAAGCCTTAGCTTGATCAGTTTACATCAGCTCCTAAAAGCTTGTATAAGCTTGAGCGTTTGGTTGCTTCATATTAATTTTGGTATTAACTTAATTCTTGGATAAATTACAGGGGACCTATATATAGCAAGATAATTACGCGGGTTAGTCGCTTTGGTAATGGGTCAGAACTAGTTTGGGTCAAATTAAGTTGCTACATGTGTGCAATTTAATCGAGATTAGACACACATGCTCTAAGAGTTGTGGTCTCAACATGAAGAGCAACTGAGACGGATAAGGTATGCATTGTTACTGTTCTTTATTGTTTTTATAGGTTGCCATGTCTTTCTCCTCTTAAGAAATGATATATTGTAAACAGGGGGAGGGCAGAAGGCGAAAATGCTGAGTGTACAGCCCCAAGAAGATCATGAAGTGACCCCAAGAAAGGTATGTATCTCTACCTATAGGTAAACATTAGATACTACTAGTTTTGAAAGAGGTGGCAACACGTTAGTCACTTGGGTTGGGTAATAAGTCAACACCCTGAGGCACATATCTTTGCTAGTGCTACGCTGAAAGCACAAGATGAATAAGTTTTCATGTTGCTAGTTACTTTTTAACAATGTTGGCAGTGTTATAATGCTCTTTATATTCATAGTAACTTATTTGTATATGGTATTCTCTAAGCATTTTCCATGTTTCAGGTCATTGGCCATTTCTTTCCAATTATGTACTCACGTATTCCGGGCACCCTGTAGCTGTAGATGGTGTTGTTGCATTGAAAGTAAAGCCAATGGAAAATGTATGATCTCCAGGAAATGTAAGTTTGTTGATTAATTATGAGGTAGTTGTGATCTGATTAATTAATTATTCTGTTTTTAGGTTTCTGTTAAAGTAATTAGGATAGGAATTAGGATGCTATTATTTAGTTGAGTTTTACCGTTGAAGTTTCTGGAATTAGGTGTGCATTTGGACATCTGGTGTTCAAAGTAGGTAGTGTTTGTAGGAAATACGTGTCGAGTTTTGGTAGTTAACGAGGTGATACACTTTTTTGTTCGTTAAAATAACTGTTTTCCGAGTTTAGACTTCGTATATAGCTGTTCAGTTTTTGATGAAAATGGTAGTGTGTTTATTACTCTCGAAGCGTCCTGGTAAATTAGAAGTTAGGTTGTTTTATTGTCTTTTTTGTTGTTTGCTTGTTAGCTCAAATGTGTTTTGATCCTCAAACTACTTGAAATAAGATGATGTACTGGTCTCTCTTTGAGATTTCCTGGATAATATACTCATGTGCTTTGAAATTATTATTCTTATGCAGAGGATTGAAGATTATGATCAGACCTAAGATTATGAAATTATGTTGAGGCTCGAGATGATGTTTAGTTGAAGTTTGGATGGAGTATAATAGTCTCTTACAGAACCTTTGCCTATCTCTGTATACCGTTCTTGTTGGAAACATATGCTACAAACTGAATAATTGTTGGACATAACTGTGATGTTTCGGCTTTATAATATATGGATCAACTAATTTCTTATTATTGACTAAAAAGATATTTTGCATGTTCAGTCTACAAATACCCGTATTAACAATTGTAGGTACTGCATTATCGGGATATAGAATTTTTTGAAGTGACGACATATTTCGTCACTATTGGACGTTTAGGTTCCGTTAGGTTTACCAAAAAAATGACGCCTTTCTTTCGTCACTAATTCCATCAAATAGTGACGACTTTAACCACCTTAGTGATGAAATTAAGTGACGAAATGGGTTGTCACACACCCATAAGTGACGACTTTAGCTCGTCACTAAATTTAGTGTCAAATTCCAATATCGTCACTATTAACTTAGTGACGGAGCTATAGTGACGACAAGTGACGACCTTGATTTTTGTGACTAAACCAGTTTAGTGACGATTTTTCCACCTTTAGTGACGATTTTCCTGTCGTCACTATAGCCCTTTTTTTCTTGTAGTGTGGGGATGGGGATGTGATCATATTCTCTGACGATGGAGATGAGGATTAATTAGAATGAAGAATGTGGGACGGCCAGGTTGCCATCCCTACAGACTTGATTTGTAAGAGTCTGTGATCTATAAGAAGACTTACTAATTAACATATCGTATAGATGATCTAATTCTTTAAAGTAGTAGATGGTAAAAGTTTTTAAAATTTAGAAGTTCTGAGTAAATGAAGATTAAATTTAGGTCATTTTCATTAACCCTCACTATTAGAAGGTTAATGGTGCCTAACAACAAACGGAATTCCTTAATTCAACAGAAAGTTAGTCATTTCTATTTCTAGGTTTTTCAGATTTTTTATGTCATGCTTATACTAAAAGCTGCATGATCCTGGGTCACGAGTCAACTCAAGTCACAAGAGTTGATGAATGATTCGTAAGAGTCAAGGTCATTTGAGAGTCGATGATCAAGTGTCTTCTTAAGGATAAACCTACTCGACTTGTAAGATTCGACCCATGACGCATTAGAGTTTAAAAACTATGCGTATGCTTGTACAAAATATTTGATACATCTTTTAGGAAAACATATATACAAAAATAGGATAGTAATGCAACTAGCTATAAAGAACAAAACTGTATGTGTGTATTTATCAATAAGTTACCTTCAGAACCTACTAACGATGATGATCTTCCTATGATGGCAAACGACGATGATGATGGTGCTTTTAAAGCCATGCATAACCCTGAAACATGTAGTATTAAATCTTAAAGCCATTATTTTCTTATGAGAAAAATTACCGCTGAAATGTTTAATTGCTGCTGTGTTTTCATACCTCCAGAAAACCTATTTATCGACAATTTTATGTTGAATTTCCATTTATTTGTGACTGGAAAATCTTTTCTCTATATACTAAAATCATTCTTTTTTAACTGAGATTGTGTTGAACTATTAATTAAGTTAATAAGATTTAAGATTTGATCCTCCATTAACGATTTACTAGACGAGTACCCGTGCATAGCAACGAGATTTTATAGCGACATATCGTTTAGTGATAAAATAAGTTTATGGGTTATAAACGAAAAATAATAAAAGTTTGAAGATTTGGGATTAAACATAATGTTTTGAAACCCGGTTCGACCCGGGTGGTTCAACCGGTTAAACCGTTCCGGTCGAAAAACGGGTCGATTTAAACCGAGTCAAGCCGACGGGTTGGGTCGAAAAAAGGTCAAATTAAACCGGGTCAACCCGCCGGGTTTGAAGCGTTTGGGTCAACCCGGCTTTCGATGTGTATTAAACTATTAACAGTTTTATTTTGAAATATATGTTTTCAGCATTTCCTTTTTTAGTTTTAACTTTTTACTTTTTGGTATACAGGGTACCCGCGAGTTTCGGCGGCGGTACCCTGTGATGATTAACCGGAGAAATAGATCTCGATGAGACATGATTTACCAGTTTGTATCGGTTTCAACGGGTCCTCTCCGGTTCGTTTTTGGATGGGTTTTATTGGTTAGCCGAACCGATGACGACACCAGTTCCCAGTTGAACCGGTTGGTCCGGTCCGATTTTCAAAACTATATGTACCATCAACTTGTTAGCTTATATGAAGTTTTGTGTGTTTTATTAATTTGTGTAATGTGTATAATAACATATATTTCTCATTTTAGGGTGTTTTAAAAATAACATTAATTAGTGTGTTTAATTATTTTATATTTTAGATTATGTCGTAGCTTGTTTATATTGTACATTCTGAAAATTTTATTGTACTTTTTAGTAAGAGGTTTTAATTACTTGTTTTTAGTTTGGTAAAAATGCTTTTAATTGGTTGTACAATGTGAATAAATTATTATGGTGTTTTAATAAAAGTAATATAGATAAATTCACCATTTATTTATTTCCTAACTATTTAGTTGTTCGTTTGTTATCAATAAACTAAGTGGATGATTATAATTGACGTGTAATCAATTCTGTAAAATATAAAAAAGGAATAAAGGAACAATTATGATTTAAGGATACATTTACCACGATGTAGTAATCTTACTGTCTGTATAATCGAAGCAACTTCTTATTCGTCTTCTGGCTGAAATTGGGTCCTTTTTCACACTTACAAAAACAGTCCTTATAAGTATAAGAAGCATGGCGGCGCGGATTTTTTTTGTTACGGGGCCGTCCGGGTTTTTTTCGTTGTTGTATTTGGTTCATGATATTTTTATTTGCTATATAGTGTCGCACCTTGTAGAATCGAATGTGTCACCAACAGATGAACGTTTTACAACATAAATCGGGCATCTCTAAATACCAAATGAACAACTTACGGGAAAAAGGCATTTACAGTGGTGCAAGTTATCTGTAAAAACAATGTCTGGAACATTAGCAAGAGTGCTGATGTTAAACAAAGGACATGAAAGATGATCTTTTGTTAGTTTATATGTTAAATAATCAGTTATATCTAAAATGTAAAATCTAAGTGAATAAAACAGTTAAACTACCGAAATGATGCGATACAATCTGATTCAGCTCGTTTTGTAAAGTGAACGTGCAGTGGATGTGATAACATCTTCTATTTCAAAAATGTAAGAAGAAATAATGGGGCTACTACATGAATGTAAACTTTAATTTAATAATTTTGACATCAAATAGTATTATCTAAACATGGACATTCCTTTCCACACATAGGTTTGCATTCACATGGAAGATAATCAGTCTTGCAAGCAATATTTTCCATGTCACATCCTGAAATGTGTCTTACTTCTTTTTGGGTACCTGCAGTGCCAACGGGTTGCAAAATGGGTCACCCTTGCTCGTTCTTTTCAGTGTGCAACAGATATTTCAGCACACACTTCCAACGCTCGCCATTTGGTGGATGGGTATCATAACTTCTCCGCCATTTGTGAACATGTTCTTTTTATCTACAGTTTCTTGCTTATTTAGGATTTGTAGTTCCCAATACCTTAAGAAAAAAGAAAAGGGGAAAACACATAAGAAAGGCAAACAGCCTAAATAAAATGAAAATGACTCATAAAACAACTCAACTAAGTATGTGCGGACCATTTGTGCTAGCTTATTTACTGGCCTTATATAAATTTGGAAATAGCTGATAAAACTATTTTTTGGGTTTATGCGCCTACCAAAAATTCATATGCTAAAAAAGTGGCTTTTGATATTTTTCAAATGTACATAAGCTCAAAAGGCCAGTAAGCACGCTAAAACAAACACCTTAAATAAAAAGAAAAGTGAAACGAATTTGGCAAAAACATTAAGTCGCCTGTTCTGTAACATCAGAGGTGGCATGATAGTAGATGACTGCATGGTGGGTGCTAAAAGTAAAAGTTTTTTTTTTTCATTAGCAGCCATCAACACCATCATATTAGCATCCACTCTTATCATACAACGAAGGCTCAGATTTACATGTATGGTAGTGGTACCAAACACCCGACATGGCTACAATAATACAACAAACTTTTTACATGTAGCAACATCTTCTCTATGGTAGCATATGCTCGAATTTTTTCATTTTTTTACTTGCAAGTGTACCAACATAAAAATTCTAGGCATATGTGCAACACGTACCACATATCAAAAGTGTGCAACCATCGTCTTAACTTTCAGAAGTAGTAGCATGCCACAGTGTTATTCGGCAGACATAGATGGCTGCACGACATATTCTTCAGACACGAAATTAATTTGTGACAAAAACCAAGGAAAAGGTAATTCATTTATCTACATATAAGTTTTAAACGAAGCAGATAAATGCAAGTGAGAATAAAAAAAGTGTATACTATTAGCAAAAAGTTTCGGAAGCCAATTTTTCCGGTTTATAATTCAGATTCTAAGCTTATTTCCACATTTGAGTCACAATAAGGTGCCAAGTAAAAAAGATAAGCAGAAAAAAAAGGCTTAGAAAAAATAAGAGGGTGTTTGTTTAACCTTGCTTTCAAGTGTATAAGCTTATGTGGGCAACCCCATCCGAACATACCCGTTTCGGGCCATTCAAACACCCATTGCAGGCCCCATTTTAACACCCAAACGCACCCGTGTTAGCCCTAATTTCAGTCCCCAATCCCATACCCGTTTCAGCTCCCAAAGTGACCTATGTTAACCCCCATTTGAACCACCAAAGACAACCAATTCAGCCCTATTTAACATTTTTTATTGCATACACAAACTCTAGAAGTCTGGCATCCTCATACATAACGTTTTTTTTCGATAAATATACCATTATATACAAAAGGGAAAATGTGTGTTTGCCAAACAGTAGTTTGTTAACAGCTAGATCATACAGAATGATCAAATTATACATACAATTATTAGTCACAACAAAATATTACTACCAAGAGAAATGGGCAGATCACATACCTCTTTATCCGACCATGGCTACTAAATACAAAGAACCGGGCAATTATCGCAAGCCAATCCAGGATCACATGTTCATTTAAAAACACGTAAAATTTGGGCAGTCCAGCCATCAGTGCTAATTATCACTGTATCACCATCTATTTTTATTGGTCTGCACAACGATGAATAATCATTACGTCATGGTTCAAGCGACTGCCGATACACAAAACATCAGTTCAAAACACGTTCAAGCTCACCTGATCCATTTAGAGTATCCTAACAGCGTATGCAAAATGTTTAATTGCTGCTGTGTTTTCATACCTCCAGAAAACCTATTTATCGACAATTTTATGTTTAATTTTCCATTTACTTGTGACTGGAAAATCTTTTCTCTATATACTAAAAGCATTCTTTTTTAACTGAGATTGTGTTGAACTATTAATTAACTTAATAAGATTTAAGATTTGATCCTCCATTAACGATTTACTAGACGAATACCCGTGCATAGCAACGAGATTTTATAGCGACATATCGTTTAGTGATAAAATAAGTTTATGGGTTATAAACGAAAAATAATAAAAGTTTGAAGATTTGGGATTAAACATAATGTTTTGAAACCCGGTTCGACCCGGGTGGTTCAACCGGTTAAACCGTTCCGGTCGAAAAACGGGTCGATTTAAACCGAGTCAAGCCGACGGGTTGGGTCGAAAAAAGGTTAAATTAAACCGGGTCAACCCGCCGGGTTTGAAGCGTTCTGGGTCAACCCGGCTTTCGATGTGTATTAAACTATTAACAGTTTTATTTTGAAATATATGTTTTCAGCATTTCCTTTTTTAGTTTTAACTTTTAACTTTTTACTTTTTGGTATATAGGGTACCCGCGAGTTTCGGCGGCGGTACCCTGTGATGATTAACAGGAGAAATAGATTTCGATGAGACATGATTTACCAGTTTGTATCGGTTTCAACGGGTCCTCTCTGGTTCGTTTTTGGATGACTTTTATTGGTTAGCCGAACCGATGACGACACCGGTTCCCAGTTGAACCGGTTGGTCCGGTCCGATTTTCAAAACTATATGTACCATCAACTTGTTAGCTTATATGAAGTTTTGTGTGTTTTATTAATTTGTGTAATGTGTATAATAACATATATTTCTCATTTTAGGGTGTTTTAAAAATAACATTAATTAGTGTGTTTAATTATTTTATATTTTAGATTATGTCGTAGCTTGTTTATATTGTACATTCTGAAAATTTTATTGTACCTTTTAGTAAGAGGTTTTAATTACTTGTTTTTAATTTGGTAAAAATGCTTTTAATTGGTTGTACAATGTGAATAAATTATAAATTATTATGGTGTTTTAATAAAAGTAATATAGATAAATTCACCATTTATTTATTTCCTAACTATTTAGTTGTTCCTTTGTTATCAATAAACTAAGTGGATGATTATAATTGACGTGTAATCAATTCTGTAAAATATAAAAAAGGAATAAAGGAACAATTATGATTTAAGGATAAATTACCACGATGTAGTAATCTTACTGTCTGTATAATCGAAGCAACTTCTTATTCGTCTTCTGGCTGAAATTGGGTCCTTTTTCACACTTACAAAAACAGTCCTTATAAGTATAACAAGCATGGCGGCGGCCGGCCGCGTTGCGGCCTGGCGGATTTTTTTTGTTACGGGGCCGGCCGGGTTTTTTTCGTTGTTGTATTTGGTTCATGATATTTTTATTTGCTATATAGTGTCACACCTTGTAGAATCGAATGTGTCACCAACAGATGAACGTTTTACAACATAAATCGGGCATCTCTAAATACCAAATGAACAACTTACGGGAAAAAGGCATTTACAGTGGTGCAAGTTATCTGTAAAAACAATGTCTGGAACATTAGCAAGAGTGCTGATGTTAAACAAAGGACATGAAAGATGATCTTTCAGTTAGTTTATATGTTAAATAATCAGTTATATCTAAAATGTAAAATCTAAGTGAATAAAACAGTTAAACTACCGAAATGATGCGATACAATCTGATTCAGCTCGTTTTGTAAAGTGAACGTGCAGTGGATGTGATAACATCTTCTATTTCAAAAATGTAAGAAGAAATAATGGGGCTACTACATGAATGTAAACTTTAATTTAATAATTTTGACATCAAATAGTATTATCTAAACATGGACATTCCTTTCCACACATAGGTTTGCATTCACATGGAAGATAATCAGTCTTGCAAGCAATATTTTCCATGTCACATCCTGAAATGTGTCTTACTTCTTTTTGGGTACCTGCAGTGCCAACGGGTTGCAAAATGGGTCACCCTTGCTCGTTCTTTTCAGTGTGCAACAGATATTTCAGCACACACTTCCAACGCTCGCCATTTGGTGGATGGGTATCATAACTTCTCCGCCATTTGTGAACATGTTCTTTTTATCTACAGTTTCTTGCTTATTTAGGATTTGTAGTTCCCAATACCTTAAGAAAAAAGAAAAGGGGAAAACACATAAGAAAGGCAAACAACCTAAATAAAATGAAGGGTTAATTACCTGAAAATGTATTATACTTGCTATTTTTTGTTATTGTATGTACTGAACTATTTTTTTTCTTATTATGTGTACTCAACTTTCAAATTTCGATTATTGTGTGTATTTTGTAACTATTTAGCCATGTAAAATGACCATTTTACCCTTCAAAATTTGAAAAAAGTAAGGGTACAATAGTCACAAAATACACATAATAATCGAAATATGAAAGTTCAATACACACAATAAGAAAAAAAAAGTTCGGTACACACAATAACAAAAAGTGACAAGTATAATACATTTTCAAGCAATTAACCCTAAAATGAAAATGACTCATAAAACAACTCAACTAAGTATGTGCGGACCATTTGTGCTAGCTTATTTACTGGCCTTATATAAATTTGGAAATAGCTGATAAAACTATTTTTTGGGTTTATGCGCCTACCAAAAATTCATATGCTAAAAAAGTGGCTTTTGATATTTTTCAAATGTACATAAGCTCAAAAGGCCAGTAAGCACGCTAAAACAAACACCTTAAATAAAAAGAAAAGTGAAACGAATTTGGCAAAAACATTAAGTCACCTGTTCTTCTGTAACATCAGAGGTGGCATGATAGTAGATGACTGCATGGTGGGTGCTAAAAGTAAAAGTTTTTTTTTTTCATTAGCAGCCATCAACACCATCATATTAGCATCCACTCTTATCATACAACGAAGGCTCAGATTTACATGTATGGTAGTGGTACCAAACACCCGACATGGCTACAATAATACAACAAACTTTTTACATGTAGCAACATCTTCTCTATGGTAGCATATGCTCGAATTTTTTCATTTTTTTACTTGCAAGTGTACCAACATAAAAATTCTAGGCATATGTGCAACACGTACCACATATCAAAAGTGTGCAACCATCGTCTTAACTTTCAGAAGTAGTAGCATGCCACAGTGTTATTCGGCAGACATAGATGGCTGCACGACATATTCTTCAGACACGAAATTAATTTGTGACAAAAACCAAGGAAAAGGTAATTCATTTATCTACATATAAGTTTTAAACGAAGCAGATAAATGCAAGTGAGAATAAAAAAAGTGTATACTATTAGCAAAAAGTTTCGGAAGCCAATTTTTCCGGTTTATAATTCAGATTCTAAGCTTATTTCCACATTTGAGTCACAATAAGGTGCCAAGTAAAAAAGATAAGCAGAAAAAAAAAGGCTTAGAAAAAATAAGAGGGTGTTTGTTTAACCTTGCTTTCAAGTGTATAAGCTTATGTGGGCAACCCCATCCGAACATACCCGTTTCGGGCCATTCAAACACCCATTGCAGGCCCCATTTTAACACCCAAACGCACCCGTGTTAGTCCTAATTTCAGTCCCCAATCCCATACCCGTTTCAGCTCCCAAAGTGACCTATGTTAACCCCCATTTGAACCACCAAAGACAACCAATTCAGCCCTATTTAACATTTTTTATTGCATACACAAACTCTAGAAGTCTGGCATCCTCATACATAACGTTTTTTTTCGATAAATATACCATTATATACAAAAGGGAAAATGTGTGTTTGCCAAACAGTAGTTTGTTAACAGCTAGATCATACAGAATGATCAAATTATACATACAATTATTAGTCACAACAAAATATTACTACCAAGAGAAATGGGCAGATCACATACCTCTTTATCCGACCATGGCTACTAAATACAAAGAACCGGGCAATTATCGCAAGCCAATCCAGGATCACATGTTCATTTAAAAACACGTAAAATTTGGGCAGTCCAGCCATCAGTGCTAATTATCACTGTATCACCATCTATTTTTATTGGTCTGCACAACGATGAATAATCATTACGTCATGGTTCAAGCGACTGCCGATACACAAAACATCAGTTCAAAACACGTTCAAGCTCACCTGATCCATTTAGAGTATCCTAACAGCGTATGCGTTAGTCAAACCATCAGATGTTTAAGGCTTCACCTGATCCAGCAACTTTCTAAGGTTCTTGTATACCTTGTCTCTTTTTAATTCGCCTTTGGACGCCAACTGATGAATTTTCAGATCATAGTGAGCTCTTCAACTTTTCTCACGTCATACTTTATTCTTGAATAGAATATAACATTGGCATGGCTAGGCTATAACTACAATCTGATATACATTCTAATGGCAGAGTTTTGTTATTAGTCATACCAATTCTTAGCCACCTACTGTAAGCCACCTAGCAGCCTAACTCATAGTCACATGGAACGGGGATCGCTCCGGTACGGGATCGCGGTACGGGATCGCGGTTCGCTATTTCTCAAAATCCGGTACGACCAGGGGTAGGCTCATTCCGGTTCGCTTCGGTTCGGTGTACCATATATTTCGGTACGGTGTACCCAATAATAATTAATATTGTTTAGTTTCATGTATTTTTGTTAATATATAAACTTGTTTAAGATACAGATGAGGTAATAATAATTTTTTATACTATAAAAAAGTTGAATGTAAAATAGATGTAAAGGCTTGTATAAATTTGTTATCTCTTGATGATAAAATGTTTTATTGTTAACCTTTAATACAAAATAAAAACAAGAAAAGTTGCCTCACGTGTTCAGTGTTTACTATTATCACATTGGAACTTGGAACCATAATAAACAAATATAGTGTACTATTAAAAACATTTTTTTCTCTTTCTTCTATCATCTTCAACACCTTCTTCCCTTCCAACTTTTCTTCTTCCATAAACAGCCGATTGGGGGTGATTCGAACGTGTTTTCAGCCCTATAAATCGCTGATTTTTGAATTATTAGATCGCGTTTTCTGCCCCATAAATCGCCGATCCGGCGCAAAACGGTACAACGATTGGGAACGACGATAATGGGTTTCAATTCGCGATCTCCGGCGATCCAGATCGGAATCGTACCGCGATCCGGCACGCTCGTTCCAGATCGGAAATCGCTGCATATTGGGCGATCCGTGTGACTATGGCCTAACTTCCATCTGCTGCTGAACTCCAAAAGGCGATAGAATCCTCATACATCGCACGAACCCACTAAATTCCCTGCAAAAGTTAATTCGGCATTCAACTTAAAACATCAACAACAAAACAACCTAAAAGGCTACATAACGAATGCTATTTGTTGATAGTAGGTACTAACTGCTCTCACGATTCATCTACAATTGCATCATATGAATGCCAATATTTTCAAATTTTCAGTAAGCCCAAAATCTGGTTCCATTCTAGAAAGCCAAAAAACAACGGGCGTATCGATCGCTTTCCAAATGCAACAAAGAATGAGTAGTGGCTGCACAAAAAAAAGAAAAAAAAAAAGTGAAAATCATGTCTATAAACTAAGACCACGTTTAATAATAAAATGTTATTATAGCTTCATGAAATACATTATGGTTCAGCTATAGGACTCCTTTCCCCTTGTTTTGATAACTACATCTTGAATAAGTCGCGTCTTCGCTTACGAAGGTGTGCCAGTCGCACTCTTAAGCGTAACGTCATTGAATAAGTTGTAGATCCAACCTGAAAGGAAAGGTGATGCTAATATGTTATATTGTTAACATTCTAATAATGTTTCACTGCAAAATTTATATATACACAGTAAGTGAAAGCAAAGAATGCAAAAAATTATTTTGTATAGTACACATAGGGAAAACATAAGGGAGTATTTGGGATTACCTAGTTAAACTGCTTGTCTGGTATGTAACAGGTTCCAACATCGAAGTGTCTATCTGAGCCAGGAATATAAGGTGCCCAACAATAACTTTTCACGATGGATGTTACCTAAAAATAGACGATGTCATTGCTTTTAGTGAATAAGGTAGTGCAACGTATTAGTTTTTTAAAAGTAAACAAACATTGGTAGACTTAAATAGGTTGTTCTTGGAGAATAATCTTGTATAAATCTTCCTCCAATTCATTACCTGCAGTAGTAGCGTGTTTCCCATTGCCATTTTAGTAGTCACTCTACCAGTAACGACTGCACCTGCAGCGACACTTAAAAAGGTAAGAAAAATTAGCAAAAGACTTTTAAGAAAACTATAAATAAGAAATTTTTTATTCTAAAAGCATAATTTATAGTTTGGCGGACCTTAGAACATGTATTGGTCATGAAATGTTTGATACATTTATTGACGAACTAAGTTAACTTGGGTAAGTGCTTGGAAAAGAGCCTAATTTCATGACCAATACATTGACACCGAAAACCACTTAGTACGTCAATACATGTATCAAACACCTTGTCAGCATTAATTCGACCTAGTTCATCCAACCAATTACAAAAAACACATAAGCCTAATTCCAAATTTTCAGATAATACAAAGCACCATTAAAATGACACGAAACAGAAGCAAAAAAAGATCAGACCAGATTACTTTTCATGTTGATTGTTGATGAAGTCATGGTTAAGAAGTCATCCATCTTTTCCTTAAGACGTGAGCTCAAACTTCGGTTCTCTACCGCACATAAAAGCCACCCTACAGAAAAAGGATCAGCACAAAATTACACGGTTGTCATTTTTCAGTAAGTTACACTCACCTTGTATCTAACCCAAAGATGATCAGACACTTTTCAATAAGTTATTAAAACTTACACTTATCTTTATATGTAACCCAAAGCACATTTTTTTAGTTTGCTTTTTAACACCAAAATTATAACCAAACATAAATATAAAAAAAAGCAATCCAAACACCCAGAGCAAGCAAATAAAATTAAATAATTATAATTAAAAGCCTGTACATACCTTTTTTGATTCTCCCAGTTATGCATAACCAAACATGAATCAAGAATAACAAAAATAATCTTCCGGCACCAAAAACTGTCAACATTGAAACCCTAACTCTTCTCTTTTGAGTAAAATTTGGCACCCAAAAAAAATCCCCAAAATTGAAACCCTAGTTCTTGTGTTTTGATTAACTGCAACCAAACATGAATCAAGCATAACCGGCAACCAAAAACCCCAAAATTGAAACGCTAACCCTCGCGTTTCGATGATCTGATGTGTGACAGTTCTGGAAGGTTTGAGAGAATGTATGTAATCTGTGTGTGTGTGAGAAAGCTACGAAACACGGCATATGAATGTTCTGGATTTCTGTAGTACAACAAATCCTTATCATAGCCATAAACGGATCATAATTGGAGCAAAACAGACCAGAGGAACCAGGCCAAAGGAGCCCAATATTTTTGGCGGGAAACCCACTAAGCAATACGACGTAGTTTGCTATCTCTTTTAATATATATATATATATATATATATATATATATATATATATATATATATATATATATATATATATACGTGTATATGTATATATTATGTATATAAATATATATGAATATATATATATATATATTATATTATATATATATATATATATAGTAGTATATATATATATATATATATATCACTAGTGGCAATTTAAGTCGGCTGAAATTGGGTCCTTATGAAATAACCCTTTTTTTTCTTCTTTAGGACCATTAATAATCATATAGATACTTTAGCTACAATTTTGGGACATTGGTATTTATGTGCATTTCGACAAAACAAAGTTAAACAGTCAACTCAAAACAAAACGTTATCCGAACAACCAATAATGCCGGAAACTCACTACAGATATAAAGTCATGACATCATTACCATAATTCAAAACCGTCATTACATATATAAATATCCAAAAACATAATATATTTGAAAGGTTCACTGTCCACAGTTACTTGTTTTCACTGTTTCTGCAATTGATTCCTCCAAAAGGCAAAACATAACTTTTCTACTAGTAACACGCACTTTTCATACTGATATAGGTAGTCCAATACGTAACGAAATCTCCATATTCACAAACCTTTTGATTGTTTGATCATCCGCTTCTTCTTAATGGGCACGACTGTTTTGAAATCAAATATGAGGTAAAGAACGTGTTTACACATGCTCATATAATAAAATTAGTTGTAAAAGATAGACAAAATAGCATACCTTCTTCCTTTATGAAGGTGATTGTTTCTCCTTGCAGATCACACGGTGATGCTGTCAAGAATGAATTTAAGTCACTGAAGTGCTTTTTGACTTTGGAAGAAGTATATATCAGAATTCGGATATTAGTTTTGCCTTCATCTTCTTGTAGAAGTAGCTTTTCATGTGTAAACTGGAAAACAATTAGCAAGATAATGTGAAGCAGGTAAATAATGCAACTACATTATTCTTACTATCAAAGAAAGTACCAAATAATTCTTACCTTGACAATATGGCTCCATTCTTCAGTATTAGTACAAGTGAAGTTTGCTTCTAGAGTTAGAGAGAGAGGACGGCAACACCAAAAAACAGCATCCACAACAGCTTCATAAACCGATAATCCTTCTATGTATAGTTCAACATGGTCGAGTTCATAAGGTGGTGAATGAATCGCCATGACTTCCTTAACATTAACATGCTGTAAGACAATAATAAATGCTGTAGATACAACTTTAATACGGAATTACTTTATATCATTGCTTGCGTCTAATTAAGTAGAAACAAATAAATGAATTTGGGTGAATACAATACCGCACGGATATGCAACTTCAGCTCTTTGAAACCAATATACTTGTCCAAAAATTGTCTCAAGTGCTGGAACCAGTAACTGTTAACAAAACCTCCAAATTCCATACGTGCTTTTGATGGAACAAAACCCCTTTTCATGGAATATAACCCCTTTTGACAATAGCTGCTTAATATAAATAAAAGCAGATTGGGGGCACAAAAATCAATTACACCCAAATCCAAGTCTGAACATAGCTCAAATGTCCTCACGGAATGACTTGACAACTCGAGGTTCAGGGGATATTCAACTTCCAAATACAAATGTTAAAGGAAGGGAAAGTCAGATGACAAGTCAACTAAACCTTCCTTAGTCGGGGAGGGATGCCCGAAATAAGACAATTTTGTTAGTTTTTTGCATGAAGCCACTTTCATAGATGGCATCCCTAACCAAGCCACTAAAGAAAGATGCCATAGATTTGGAGCATCAATATCTATTACCTCAAGTACTCCATCATCAAAGCCAATCTTAACCTCTTGAAGATTTTCAAGACCATAAACACAAAAAATTTTGACACCTTGGCAGTACTTAAAAATCATTTTCTCAAGAAGAGGGCAACTCGTAGTTAGACGCTTAATCAGTTCGTCATGTAGTGGGACATATTCAAGTTCCAACATCTTCAAAGACTTGAACTTCACAACATCAACCATCAAGGATGAAGGTAACTCACATCTACATATTTTCAAAGATGTTAATGAAGAGGTAGATAAGAGTGTGTTAGGAACACGGTACATTGGGAAATCTAGAGACTCAGGACACCTATTTTCATGTAGACACTCAAGACACATATTTTTAACTTTAATGACCAACACCTTTACGCCTTCCTTAAGATATACTCCAAGGCATCTGTCAATAATGTCCACTTGTGTAGGATCACGATCCTGGTTTGGTGTAATGAGTTTGAACGTGTGCACAGTGACGTTTTGGTGACAAAATCTGGAAGTGGTATCGTCAACATACTTGAAAAAACAGTCCCTCACATATCGGTAATGCTTGTCCCAGTTAACAGGTGTAGACGATGGTTTAATGACATCACGAAACTGAGCGATATTAAAACCCGAAGCAGGAAAAGAAACAGATACGGCAAACCAGTACTTAGACAACACACTCATTCGAACAAGCTGTTGGGGAGAATCCAAATATGAAAGTATATGGTGAATAATAAATTCAGGAAGCTGTGAAATCCGATCAGTTGCATCTTCCAACTCCATCCTAATAAAAAGAAAGGGTTTAAAATTTATTAAAATTTTTTTTTTGAATCTGTATAGGCAGGTTCAAGTAGGTAACATAATCAGTATTCATGAAACACTACTTTCCTATAGTGGTCATAAATAAAACCCCCATAACAAACATTGGTCAGTTTGGTTGCCATAAATTGTTTATCTTGTTAAGTATTAAAACAATTAAAATTGCAAATATGTAACTAATTACGACTTATCAATAATGAATTCAAAAAAGTGTAATGGGACAGCAGAGATGAAATCAAACTATATTCATTCGGGCATTTCGACAAACACCTGGTGAGCTGAAATGGTAAGGTGTTTATCAAACAATAATTTATTTAAACATACACGTATTTTGATGAACTATAACTTATTTTAGGGTGATATTGAGTAAGTGGTAGATCAATATTACTAACCTTTACCAAGCTATATGCGGATACCCAAAATACATAGGAAAATAATTAAAATTGGTGACTCAGGCAAATAGTCTGAGTGCCCTCGATACTCCTAACAATCAAAAGGTTTTACTAGTTGTGTTGTTCGTCGGAGGAAAAAATTGGAGTAGAAGTTGGAAGGAAGAAGGCGGGTTGAGGTGGATGGGGGAGCCATGTATCACGTGATGACTTACGTCACTACTACATTCGACGGCTTCCCGTCGACTTTTTTCCACAATCCCGTCGCCATGTCGACGGGATTATACACTCCCGTCGACATGTCGACTGGAGGATGGTGACGCCGAAGCCTCGTCGGGAACAGCATCGCCGTTGACAACGTGGGTCCCACACCCTTTTTCGTGTCCATTACTCACTTGGTAAACAATACTATTCGTGTCCATTATCGAAGGTGAACAATTACATACTTTTTCGTGTATTATATAAATAATTTGTTTAGTTGTTAAAAATAATAGCTTTTCCTCTTTAATAGGCTGGGACAACAGACTATGGACGTGACTTTTTCTTATGGAAGGAGGAACGACTCGCCAAAATGACCGGTTCTCTGGGAGCTTCAACATCAAGCGGTTCTGGATATGCTCCAACAAGGTGCTCAAACTGTCATGAAAAAAATCTTAGGGTAAACATGCTTGAGGCANTGCAGGGACGCGCAGCGATAGGATTAGTAGATACGGATGAAAGAATCTCATAGGATAAGGTACGCTGTTTAATAATCAATTCAGTCTGGATAATGCCCAAACCTTGAACTGGGCCGGAAGCTGACATGTACGGCCAGCATATCATATAAATAAGGTCACATGACGAAAGCAGATATGAGAAAAGACACCTATGGGAGATGTGGTCGAGACTACCAAAAGTGATTTGGGATGTTGAGGATTTTTTCCGCTGTAGTGATATTCACACGTTAAACAAGGTAGCTCGAGCCGAGAGCGGTAAAATAGCTTCTTTTGGGAGTACGTCTGAAGGTGTGAGGGGTACAGGCTATAATAAGGCATATTGATAATAGATCACCTAAGATAGTACAGTAAGGAACGTGGTCTTCAAATGAAAGTGTCTAGGTAACAAAGACAACGTTGAAAGGATATCTGGTGCAGGTACTGATAAGTCTGTTGAGAGAATTACAGGATAGGTGGAACTGCAAAGGTAACTAATCATACGCTTGAGGAAGATCAGACAGGAATTGATCAGAGATAGCGATGATGAAGATGCAGGGATCAGGATCATGATCAAACACGGATCTCACAGATTAATCCAGTTGGGTTCGGGTAAGATCCAAGGACAAGAACGAACCTTTGAGAGTATTCGGGATGAAGAGTAAATAATGGCTGCTTACGCGTTTGCTGCAAGTAAAGGAAAGAAGATAACTATGACAATTGAATACAGGAAGGCGTTGACTTTGTAAAGATGATACTAAGTGGAAGCTGCTATAGGAATGAAAAGGATGGATTACTCTGAAGAAGATGAGACTCTATGATTAGTAGATCCATCCAGCTGGCAAAGCTGTGAGCTGACAAATGGCTGATTCAAGATAAAGAGAAAGGGATATGAAGGGATGTTCAAAAGCCTAGGTTACAAGGCAAAGGTTGGTGGGCTCAGTAGGATTCACACAGAGGGCAAGAGATATTGCTTATAATGCAGTATTTTTTCGCGAGTAAGTTGACACACTCTATTTCGGGTATACTTGGCAATTAACTGCGTGAAAGTTATGAGCTACGAGCAGCTTGATGTAAAGACGACATTTTATACCATGGCAATCTTGAAAGAAGTAGATCTACATGAAGGGCAACCACCGGGATATGAACAAGGTAACAAGATGATTTGTTAAGAAAAATCCCCTTTATGGTTGAAGCAGTCACCTAGGCAATGGTATAGGAGGTTTGAATGAGTAACAATGCTGAGCAGAGTTCAAAGGCGATAGCAGTTACGAACAGCTGCGTATATTACAGAGAGTTTATGCACAGTGATAATAAATCATATCTAACTGTTTATGATAGTACGATATAGCTGATTGCTTGTAAAGCAAGGCTGAAGATTGAGGATCTACAAAGATCTTTGCTTAATAGGAGTTTGACATGGAAAGAGTCGGGGAAGAAAGAAGATTTTGTATGGAGATCATCAGGAGATCGGGTCCGCAACTATTCTGGGGTGATCACAATTGGGTACGTTTCAGATTATTAATAAATTTAGATAGACAATGGGAATCGGCTATCAGATCCATTAGGGTGGCACTTCAAGCATGATCATTGAAGGATTGTCCGGTTAGGGATTGTGATGTTGAAAAGGATGAGATAGGGTGCCATATTCAATGCGGTTGGGAGTTTAATGTACTGATGGTGTGCACGAGGCAGAACATATGACGTATGCGGTAATGATAAGTATAGTAGATATTTGGCGAATCCAGAGTAAATTCATATGGGAAGCAGTGAAGTGGGATTTTGAATATTATACGGGGTACTGGCAACGTGGGTTTAAGTTGTTTGGGACCAAATGTGCAACCTGATGAACGTAAAGGTTTTGTTGATTCAGACTACGCTAAAGAGATCCGGATAAAGGTAGGTCTAATCACCTGGTTAGCGGTTTTTAGTACAGGGAATAGTGTTGTAGCTGAAGTGCAACGCTACAGGGCACGTGGTAGCTCTTTCCACTACAGAGGCGGAGTATAATGGCCCTATCGGAGGCTGTGAAGGGAGTATTTGGCTAAGAGGACTCTTGAAGATTGGGCATGGAGCTTAACACTGTCAAGCAATAATATGTGATAATCAGGAGGCGATATCTTTCGCAGGAATCATGCTTCATTCATGTAAGGTATAAGCACCCATCATAGTGCGTTAATCACTTTATCAGAAGATGATCTTGGAAGTAAAGACGGTCAGAAGTTCTGAAGGTGGGATTCGAACACAATGCTGCGGAATGCTTGGACGAAGGTGGTACCTGGCGAGAAGACTACAACACTAGCTTGGAGTTGTATGAGATGTCGGTATTGGCTAATATAAAGTAAGGTGGAAATTGGTTATGATTTAACGATCTTTGTTTTAGCTTATACATGAAATGTCTAGGGTGTATAGGTGTTAAGTTAAACTATATATAGCCAAGTATGTCGAGTTATGTTCAGAACACCGTTTATGTTTTTCAGCGACTTACAATCGCGTTATTTGTATTAGGATTCCCACTCATTCTCTATAAAATAGAGATGGGGGGAGGGGTCTTGTACAATTCCTTATCTTTACTCAATAAACGATTTGATATTGAGGGTTATACTTGTGCTTGTGTTCTTTACTTTTCTGTCCTATTTATAAGTAGGCTTGCTGGTGTGTGTGTATCTCGAGATCAGAGTAATCCGTTCTAAGTTCACCGGGTATTAGGTTGATACGGAATATAATCACAACAAAATGGGTATACATGAATGACATCAATGAAATGAACCGATTCAATTTTTAAAGAATGTTTTGCATGTTTATAGTTTATGTAGGATAAACTGAAACATATAAACTAGTTGAGAATTTTCCATAAAAATAGTTCTCAAAATAAAAATCATCTAAATCCGAGATGTCAAAAATTTTATGCAACTTAAAGAATCCCAATTAAATAGAAGTATCATTAAAATATTATATGTATGCGCAGCATATAATACGTAAATCTTGAAATGAAAAAAGGGTTTAGATTATATTAGTAATTAGTATAATTATTATCATTAAGTTTACCTTATGTAAACACTAAACTAATACGATAAGATACGCACTACAAGAAATAGGGAACACAGGCGACGAATACAATCCGTCGACAGAAGTAGGACGGCATAACACACAGAAACGACAAAAACACGCATTGACCGAGCCAGGCGCGTATGAATTTTTTGGTTTCAAATTATCCGTCGCATGTCGACAGGGAATCTAATGGATAAACTTTTTCAAACTCATTATTGCCAAAGATTGAAGGCCGCAGAAATATCCGCCATTAATTAATCACCGTCGACATGATGCGGGATAACATGTTAATATACGAATTAATATGATGTAAATTTTAAACGTGTGATAAACGTTTGATATACCAGGATTTTGTTTAGATATCCCGTCGACTTGTCGAACAGGGGAGTATAAAAGATAAAAATAATGTAAATAAAGTGGCAGTATAAATGGCGGGCTATTTCGCGTTCATGTTCCGTGACATGTCGACGGGATTATCATGCCCAAAAATTCTATCTATATATAATCCCAACAAAATCATTCCCGTCTCAAATTTTTACCTATAATACATTCTCATAAAACCTTTCCCCGTCTCATTTTACAAGACACACATGACTTGCGTGGTTGCACAGTTGAAGAGGAGTATCAAAAATAATTGTCACAACGACTCATCTATTTAATGAGTTATGTATACAATGGGTCAATGCAAATTTATGGAGTATGGTTATCATTCTAGGAAGCTGAACATGGCTGAGAGAAGGATTATCAGAAATGGTGTAGGAAGTCGTACTAACAAAAGAGTACAATGAAGAGCAAGAATGCTGATGAAGCTCAAGTGGCCTGCTGAAGCTCAAGGTGCTGCTGACTGAAGCTCAACTGCTGCTAGTTGAGGTGCTAGCTGAAAGCACGATTGACGTCGACACCAACTTACAAATCTGGGAATAGAAGATCACAAATGTTGGAAGCTACAATATTGCATGAATATACAAGGAATGAGAGCAGGAAGGGAAGATGTGGCGAGTTCAGAGCAAAAGCGGGGAAGTACCGGAAAAAAAAATAAAACTAGGATTGTTTAGTTTGCGATTGTTTCCTTTGGTTGTACGAGTATGATTTAAGTTTGAGTGTATTTTGTTTGGTTGTCGAGTTGTTTTAAAGTTATGAGTGTTTCCTTTGGTTGTCGAGTTGATTTAAGTTTGGTTGTCGAGTTGTATTAGTTAGAGTCTGTATGAAATGCATGTGGTTTGAGACCACTTGCCTTGTTTTAAATAAAGATTTGCCTTACGTGTTTGATAATTTGGTGATATTGTTCCTTCAGTTTATTATTGTAGCGTACGAATTTAAAAATAATAGGACGTTCACATCAGATTATCCCCCCCACAACAACAACAACAATTTTATTAAACAAACAACAAATAACATAAAACACGCAAAACTAAAACACAACAAAACAACGGATAACAGCCAACACAACGATAAACCGCAACACAACAACAGTACTACAATTATGAAATTTCCAAGTCACCATAAAAGGATCACCGAAGTAATTGCATCCGATAGACAATTCGTGGTCTGGTTGTCGGGATACGTTGCCATAATCAAGTTTTGCTCCCGCATCCTTATTCGGTTAAGTAGCAACTGATTAATTGTGCCATCAAGTGGATAAATTTCATATGTAGTACTGTTGTTGTTGTTGCGGTTATCATTGTTGTTGTTGTTATCGTTGTTGTTGCTGTTATCGTTGTTATTGTTGTTGTTGTTGATGTTGTTTGCTGTTGTTGTTGATGTTATTGTTGTTGTTTAATAAAATGTTGTTGTTGTTGTGGTAACTGATGTTGAACGTCCTTTATATTTTAAATTCGTACGCACAAATAATAAAACTGAAGGAACAATATCACAATTATCAAACACGAAGGCAAACTGTTTATTTAAAACAAGCAAGGGTTCTCAACCACATGCATTTTCATACAGACTCTAACTAAACAACTCGACAACCAAACTAAACAACTCGACAACCAAAGGAAACAACTCGACAACCAAACAAAAACAACTCAAACTAAACAACTCGACAACCAAAGGAAACAACTCAAACTAAACAACCCGTTTATTTTTATTTTTTGCGGCTACTTCCCGCTTTGCTCGAACTCGCACCATCTTTTCCCTTCCTTGCTTTCATTTCCTTGATATATGCAAATGTAGCTTCAACATTTGTGATCCTATTTCCCAGATTTGTAAGTTGGGTGTCGACGTCAAACGTGCTTTCAGCAGCACCTCCAACAGCAGCAGTTTGAGCTTCAGCAGCAGCAGCTTGAGCTTCCATGTACTCTTTGTAGTACGACTTTTTCCTACACCATTCGATGATCCTGTCTCTCATCCATGGTTCAGCGTCCTCAAAAGAACCATACTCCTCATAAACTGCATGACCCCAATGTAACATAACTTCATTAAAGAGGAGCTCGTGTGACAATATTTTTGAGTACTCCTCTTCAATTGTGCAACCACGCAAGTCATGTGTGTCTTGTAAAATGAGACGGGGAAAGGTTTTATGAGAATGTATTATAGGTAAAAATTTGAGACGGGAATGATTTTGTTGGGATTATATATAGATAGAATTTTTGGGCATGATAATCCCGTCGACATGTCACGGAACATGAACGCGAAATAGCCCGCCATTTATACTGCCACTTTATTTACATTATTTTTATCTTTTATACTCCCCTGTTCGACAAGTCGACGGGATATCTAAACAAAATCCTGGTATATCAAACGTTTATCACACGTTTAAAATTTACATCATATTAATTCGTATATTAACATGTTATCCCGCATCATGTCGACGGTGATTAATTAATGGCGGATATTTCTGCGGCCTTCAATCTTTGGCAATAATGAGTTTGAAAAAGTTTATCCATTAGATTCCCTGTCGACATGCGACGGATAATTTGAAACCAAAAAATTCATACGCGCCTGGCTCGGTCAATGCGTGTTTTTGTCGTTTCTGTGTGTTATGCCGTCCTACTTCTGTCGACGGATTGTATTCGTCGCCTGTGTTCCCTATTTCTTGTAGTGCGTATCTTATCGTATTAGTTTAGTGTTTACATAAGGTAAACTTAATGATAATAATTATACTAATTACTAATATAATCTAAACCCTTTTTTCATTTCAAGATTTACGTATTATATGCTGCGCATACATATAATATTTTAATGATACTTCTATTTAATTGGGATTCTTTAAGTTGCATAAAATTTTTGACATCTCGGATTTAGATGATTTTTATTTTGAGAACTATTTTTATGGAAAATTCTCAACTAGTTTATATGTTTCAGTTTATCCTACATAAACTATAAACATGCAAAACATTCTTTAAAAATTGAATCGGTTCATTTCATTGATGTCATTCATGTATACCCATTTTGTTGTGATTATATTCCGTATCAACCTAATACCCGGTGAACTTAGAACGGATTACTCTGATCTCGAGATACACACACACCAGCAAGCCTACTTATAAATAGGACAGAAAAGTAAAGAACACAAGCACAAGTATAACCCTCAATATCAAATCGTTTATTGAGTAAAGATAAGGAATTGTACAAGACCCCTCCCCCCATCTCTATTTTATAGAGAATGAGTGGGAATCCTAATACAAATAACGCGATTGTAAGTCGCTGAAAAACATAAACGGTGTTCTGAACATAACTCGACATACTTGGCTATATATAGTTTAACTTAACACCTATACACCCTAGACATTTCATGTATAAGCTAAAACAAAGATCGTTAAATCATAACCAATTTCCACCTTACTTTATATTAGCCAATACCGACATCTCATACAACTCCAAGCTAGTGTTGTAGTCTTCTCGCCAGGTACCACCTTCGTCCAAGCATTCCGCAGCATTGTGTTCGAATCCCACCTTCAGAACTTCTGACCGTCTTTACTTCCAAGATCATCTTCTGATAAAGTGATTAACGCACTATGATGGGTGCTTATACCTTACATGAATGAAGCATGATTCCTGCGAAAGATATCGCCTCCTGATTATCACATATTATTGCTTGACAGTGTTAAGCTCCATGCCCAATCTTCAAGAGTCCTCTTAGCCAAATACTCCCTTCACAGCCTCCGATAGGGCCATTATACTCCGCCTCTGTAGTGGAAAGAGCTACCACGTGCCCTGTAGCGTTGCACTTCAGCTACAACACTATTCCCTGTACTAAAAACCGCTAACCAGGTGATTAGACCTACCTTTATCCGGATCTCTTTAGCGTAGTCTGAATCAACAAAACCTGTTACGTCCACATGGTTGCCACGATTTGTCCCAAACACTAAACCCACGTTTGCAGTACCCCGTAAATATTTCAAAATCCACTTCACTGCTTCCCAATGAATTTTACCTGGATTCGCCAAATATCTACTAACTACACTTACCGCATACGCTATGTCTGGCCTCGTGCACACCATCATGTACATTAAACTCCCAACCGCATTTGAATATGGCACCCTACTCATCCTTTCAACATCACAATCCCTAACCGGACAATCCTTCAATGACAGCTTGAAGTGCCCACCCAATGGCATCTGAACCGATTTCCCATTGTCTATTCTAAATTTATTTAAAATCTTAGAAACGTACCCAGATTGTGACACCCTCAGAATCTTGCGACTCCGATCCCTGATGATCTCCATACCAAGAATCTTCTTTGCTTCCCCGAGCTCTTTCATGTCAAACTCCTTATTAAGCAAAGACTTGGTAGACCCAATCTCAGCCTTGCTTTTACAAGCAATCAGCATATCGTCTACATATAACAGTAGATAGATATACTCACCTGGTGCATAACTCCTGTAATATACGCAGCTGTCGTAACTGCTACGCTTGAACTCGTTGCTCAGCATGTACTCATCAAACCTCCTATACCATTGCCTAGGTGACTGCTTCAAACCATAAAGGGATTTCTTTAACAAACATACCTTGTTACCTTGTTCATATCCCGGTGGTTGCCTCATGTAGATCACTTCTTCAAGATTTCCATGTAAAAATGTCGTCTTTACATCAAGCTGCTCTAGCTCATAATCTTAAGGAAAAGAAACAGATACGGCAAACCAGTACTTAGACAACACACTCATTCGAACAAGCTGTTGGGGAGAATCCAAATATGAAAGTATATGGTGAATAATAAATTCAGGAAGCTGTGAAATCCGATCAGTGGCATCATCCAACTCCATCCTAATAAAAAGAAAGGGTTTAAAATTTATTAAAAATTTTTTTTTTTTTTTTTTGAATCTGTATAGGCAGGTTCAAGTAGGTAACATAATCAGTATTCATGAAACACTACTTTCCTATAGTGGTCATAAATAAAACCCCCATAACAAACATTGGTCAGTTTGGTTGCCATAAATTGTTTATCTTGTTGTTAAGTATTAATTAAAACAATTAATTAAAATTGCAAATATGTAAGTAATTACGACTTATCAATAAAAAAGTGTAATGGAACAGCAGAGATGAAATCAAACTATATTCATTCGGGCATTTCGACAAACACCTGGTGAGCTGAAATGGTAAGGTGTTTATCAAACAATAATTTATTTAAACATACACGTATTTTGATGAACTATAACTTATTTTAGGGTGATATTGAGTAAGTGGTAGATCAATATTACTAACCTTTACCAAGCTATATGCGGATACCCAAAATACATACGAAAATAATTAAAATGGTGACTCAGGCAAATAGTCTGAGTGCCCTCGATACTCCTAACAATCAAAAGGTTTTACTAGTTGTGTTGTTCGTCGGAAAAAATTGGGTTGAGGTGGATGGATGTATCACGTGACTGTATTAGTTAGTGTTTTACAAAGTAAACTTATGATAATAATATACTAATACTAAACCCCTCTTTTTCATTTCAAGATTTACGATTATATGCTGCGCACTACGTATTATATGTTTAATGTATACTCTATTAATTTAGGATCTTTAAGGTTTGCATATAAGGGCCCGTCTGGTATGAAGGTATTAGTGGGTATAGAATGAAAGAAATTTCAAAACCTTTGTTTGGTACATTTTTTGTTTCAAAACTATGGAAATTGAATCAAGTGGTAGGTATCACTTAAATGATATAACTTTTGTTAGTGGTCCCCATGTCTAAATCTATATGAGCCACAAATACTAATAGGGGGTTGATACTTCCACATTGCAATTTACTACATCGACATTAAAATCATGCATAAGGACAAAATATTTTTTGTCATGATGCATGATTTTAATGTGGATGTAGTAAATTGCAATGTGGCAATATCATTTGCCATACTAATAATTTTTCTTTTTTAATATTTTTTCTCACTCTTTTATTTATAATAAATAATAGTTTAAATATAATATTAATTTATAAATTATATATACTACATATTTTCTCTCTCCTTATTTTCTTTCAAACCTTTCTCAAATCCGAATCCTACTCCAATCCCACTTACAAACCAAACACACGGATTTAGTATGATTTTTATTTTGAGTAACTATGTTTTATGAAAATTTGCTCAACTAGTTTATGTGGTTTCAGTTTATCGCTACATAAACTTAAAACATGCAAAACATTTTCTTTTTAAAAAATGAACGTGTTCATTTCATGAGTTCATCATGTATACCATTTTTGTTAACAGCATAGGTTCATTAGTTGTAGTTTTTTAGTGCCTTGTCTTTCTTTAATATTTTAAAAAGTTCAAATTCAATAAGAAAATCACATTTTTTCAACTTAAGTTACTTATGGTCTACTGTAATACAATTTGTACGACGCTCGGTAGTAATTATATATATTTTTTTTTAAGTATTTGTAGTTTATAATAAGTGTTAATTGCATTGAAATAGAGCTTTTTTTTTGTCTTTATTCAAACCAGACCCGACTTGTTTCACGATACATTAAAAACCCTCTTAGTGATCGATGCCCCCCGACCCCGGTGATCACATTTCCTGGCTCCGCCACCGACCTTTACCCGTTTTGCAGAATCCAAAACACTTTTTTACTAGTATTTGAATGTCGTTGGATTGCAAAAGTAGTCCCTTTATTAAGAAGAAAATCATTTACAAGGGCAAATTTACAAAAGTAGTCTCTTTCTTCTTTGGTTCTCCACCTTGGGAACACATCTAATGTAATAAAGTTCATCTTTGCCTTAAAAATAAGGGTAAATTACAAAAAATGTCCATGTAGTTTGTCATTTTTGCACACCCATATCGCAAATCCTATTTATCTTTGTGTTAATTACATGCACTACTAGCTTAAAGACTCGCGGAATCGCGGGGTTTTTAATGAAATATGAAAATGAGAGAATAATAAAACAACGAACATAAACATGTTTAATTAATATATGAATGAAATAATGAGATAATACGTGAATTATTCGATAATCAATTGAGTTTGTAAAAATTAAAATAATAGACGTCCATTCGTTGTCGTCTTCAAATTTGATGGTCTTAATAGCAAATGACGTCTGCGAGCGCTAACCAATTTAATAGTCAATGTCGATTCGGTGATACCTAATAGACCATATAAAATGTAAGCAAAAGTAGGTTGCGATCCATAATATGTTATAATTTAAAAAAAATGTGGTATGCATATTGTACATACCTATTGAACCAATTGTATGATCATTATATCTTGAAATCACGGTAATCCTATTCCCATCCTTCACCACTCTCTTAGTTTTACTAAAAACACAACATAGTCATGTCATTCAAAAAGATAAATCACAAATATTAGAAAAAGATTTTAACACATAGCTTTGAATACAGTCAAAGAAATGGTTATTCCAGTAAGCATTCCAATACATTGAAGTAACATTGAAATATTTAGTAAATTCAAAACATAAAAAATGTTCAATTGATTACATACAAAATAAACATTGACATAGTGATTTCCATATGTATTTCTTAAGTTTAGTAATTAGTATATTTCAAAGTTTAGTATTAGTATGTTAGAAAAAAATGATCCAAGTTTAACAGAAATGTCAAATATGAAAGATGTCACATTACATACAAAAACACAAAAAAAGAAAAACTATGAATGGCGATCAAAGGTTATGGTACAAAATATGTTCGTTTTCGTATTGTTTAGAATATTTTGATCATAGCATCTATACCCACTACTTCAAATATATCCCCCCTCAAATGAAACATGATATATTTTGTGATTATAACACTTTATGTTGAGTCCACCAAGAACTTGATGTTGAGTCTCAAACACAGCAGTTGCATATACTTTTAGGCTTCTTTTTCGACCTTGACTTCAACAATCTTCTTTTTCCCATTTGAAGACTCACGGCCAATTTCCTCCTCAGCAGGGCGCTTATTCATCTTCTCCTTATCACGAGGATTTGTCGCATTGCTTTTATGAGCATTGACGGGTGTAGTAAGGGAAATCTTATAACTATAGCTGCTTATTCGTCTTCTCCCAAACTCACAACCTTGAGTTCATATCCGTTGCACAAATATATGAAAATCCATTTCCTGTTTAATAATGCCAACAACAATACATATGCAGTAAGGGAAATCTTATACCTATAGCTGCAGCGTTGTAATGGAAACCAAACGTCACACTATGTAATGGTATTTTTAAAGGATATCCACTGTACCTTGAAAAAGAAACATTAATATATGAAGAACCATCTGATTGCTAAGCCACAAATGCAAATGGCTTCACTATACCACAAAATGTTAACGGTATTTGATTTCAACAATTGTCTGTTTCAAAAAGACTCACGAAGGAGAAATATCAAACCTCTCTCTCAATGCATACCACAGGGGCGGAAGTGTCATTTTCGCAGTCTTTAAGTAATTGTTTCAATTAAAAACATTCTGAAGACGTTTCTATTTTTTTTAAAGGTGAAGACGTTTCTAATTAGTTACCATTCTCTCTTGATCTTTAATTGCGCACCCCATCCTATCATTAGTCAAATTGACCACATATATAGCTCAAGCATTGTGGGTCCATATTTATGCATTTACCAACATAAACATGATCTTCCATTCTTTCGGACACACATTGCAACTATCTTTTCATGATATGTTACTTGTCGAGTAACTTTTGTGTTTTACAGGTGGCGTCTTTAACATGACTGTTTTACCAATGTAATCATTTCGGACTATAACACCCCCATTTTAGGAACGCAGCGGAATACAACATGGGGTGCTATGTATTAGTCACATAGTACAAGTATAGTAAACGAACTCAAAATAGAGACGTTTTTAATAAAAGTTCACATTTCATAATTTTTCAGAGTCAAGCAAAAGGTCCCAAAAGTTTAACATAAGTTTAGAAATACATAGATTTAAAATTTGAAGTCATTATCGAATGAAAATTTTATCAAACATGAGCCATCAAGTAGATATCCATTTCTATGCGCCGCCCATCCAAGCTTAAGCCACTTACGGACCTGAGATAAAACATGCTAAAAGTCAACATAAAGTTGAGTGAATTCATAGAGTTTAATAAGTAATCAGTTGAATACAAGATTTCAAGTTTAAAATACGATGAGCTACGTTGTTATACGCCCATAACTAAGTTGACATGTAATTCATATACAAGTCAAGAAATCTGATTATAGCATCGAGCTCATGACACCGAACCTTGACCTAGATTTAATAGTTGCCCCGGTAGGGTAATATTTGCCATTTACCACATATCTCTCAATATTATGTGACCGTTGAAAGATGAGCGCTACTCATTCGGCCAGGCTGGTCAATGCCCAATATGCATATTCATAATACTAGCGTTTACACATAATTAACGGTTCATGATGGGGACTTAATTGGCAAGAATACTCAATGTCTATAATCATGTAATCGGGTCAAGCATACCAAGAACTACTTGTATTCAGTTTGTAAAACTAGCATGTATCCCCCTCGCGAGGTTTATAAAACATTTAAATGAGTAAAGGCGAGGCTATAAACTCACCTTAAGTAGTGGAGTGGAATAGCACGAATAAAGACAACCGGAGGACCGAAGCGAAACTAGAAATGACCTATAACAAGAAACGTGTCTAAGTGAATGCTTATTGAATAAGAGAATGAATACACTATGTTATACTTGATTCATACAGCCAAGGCATCATACTAAGGGTTTTCACGAGTCATATGGTCATGGTTTCCAAAAATGGTAAGTTCCCGAGTTCTTTACCCATCACATTTCCTTAGTTTTATTAGTGGCTGAAAACTTTCCCCGAGTTTCAAAAATCACTACTAGTAAACCGTAAGTCCAATTTTTATGTTCTTTATATCCCTAGCTTTCTTTAAGTCCCTAGTGTACTGTAAAAATAAGTTTACTCAAAAATTTGCAGGTCTATCCACTTTTTATAATTTTTTTATACAGACCTGTCCTAAAGAAAAGTGTAACTGAATTTTACGGCTTACCGTATTGGCCATCATTTGAAATCTAAAGGTCCTATGAAGGTGAGGACAATTGGAGGTGATAGCTCTATTTGTCTAGTACAGGTTACATATTTAGTTTTCAAAAAGTTATGGAGCAAAAATTGGTTTAACCCCCGTTTGCCAACAGCATACAGAATCTGACCCTTTTTACCATAAAATTCATAGTTTAATCATCCTAACACTTCTAATGGTGATCTTTTTTTATAAATGACCCTGAGACATACATCTAGGTCTGTATTATTTTTACTAATTTTATAAAGCCACGTTTCATTCTAAATACATTCAATAATCACAGCCTATAATTTCAGCAATCACAAATCAACCCTAACCTAAACATAACTTATCCCAAACACAATCACCCTTAACCTATGTTCCTAATGAATCAAGTATAACATGATTATCATAAAGAATGTTTACCTACTGAGGTAAAACCCATATTTAATTGAATAACAAAATCCATTTGCATGATCAAAAATCAAAGGGAAATTGTGGGATTTACTTACAAGAAGTGAAAATTCACAATCAACTTATCTAGGGCTTGATTAAAAACGACCAAGAGACACCACCATAAGCTAGGACCTTCTCTTCTACTCTTCAAATAGAGCTTGAGGGCTGTGGAGATGGCTCTAAAATGATCTTGAGAAATACTTCAAGAGAACTTCAATAAAACACCAAGAAATTTCAATAAAACCTTATAATCTTTGATTCAAATCACCATCTTTTGTGAGCACCTTAAAGAGGATGTTGTGGAGAATATTTAGTGATGAAAAATCACAGAGATTAGGGTGTGGTGATGGTGATTCGTGGCAGCAAGTGAGGAGGAGAGGGAGGAGAAGTTGGATGGATTAGTTTGGTGAGATTTGCATATCTTGGGAAGTAGAAAACAAAGGTGTAGGATTGATATATAACCAAGGGAGCCTTATGTGTAAGTCTGGTTTTTGGTTCAAAAAGGAGGGGAAAAACATTTTATTTTTTCTTTGAAATACGAGTTATGTACTGAAATGTACACAAGTCATTTTGTTTTTAGGCTAAGTGCTTAAAAAGTTTTTGAAACCTTTGTTTTTAATTAAGCACTTTCCTTTCTTTGAAAAACGAGTTCTTAGTTGAAATACTAAGAAGTCATNATAACCAAGGGAGCCTTATGTGTAAGTCTGGTTTTTGGTTCAAAAAGGAGGGGAAAAACATTTTATTTATTGTAAAAAGTTTAGTAAATAAAGTGTGTATGATATGTATAAGTGTTGGAGTGATTATGAAATGTAATGAGTAGTATTTAGGGGTTTTAAGTAGTAAATTGGAAAAGTGAAGAGTGGTGAACTACCAAAGCTTGAAAAATAAAGATAAAGATCAGATTTTATTAACATTGGATTAATATTTGGTGTATTAGTGTGTTTGTGGGGTTTAAATCAAGCGTACGGTCATAAAAACGCGAATTACGCAGTACCGGGTGACCTGAAAACGTGAATTTTAGAAAAGTGTTGTAAAAATTTTATGAAATTGTTGTGAAGTGTTAAAATGGCTAATTTAATTATTTCATGGGAGCCTTGGGTTAGCCGGAGTTTTAAAACGAAATTACAAATAAAAAAACGCAGACTGAAAACGCGAGTTGTTACCAAAATTTGACGAGATCGTGAAACGAAGCAGAAAATGTGAAACATAGAAATTTTTGAATATTAGGAGTATATCATGGAATATTAAATCACTTATGACATGAAAACGGATAAGAATCCTAAACGCGGCTCATAATGAGCTAGAATTACGAAATTGGTAAATTGGGTAAAAAGTAAAAATGAAAATTTTACTCAAGTGGAAATAGAAATAGAATATGAATTAGATATTGACCTTGAATTTACGAATTGTCACATGGGCACACTACAACAAATTGGTCATTTGTACACGCTTTTTTCTAGAGGTGAGCAATCCTGACCGAATCCCGAAATCCCGAAAAAAACTGACCGAAAACGAGCGTCCCGAAACCGAACAGACCACACTCGGGTCGGGACTCGGTTTTGGTTTTTCAGACATTCGGGACTCGGGACGATCAGTTTCGGGTCGGGACGGCCCAAAAACCGAAAAAGGCCGCTTATTCATCTTCTCCTTATCACGAGGATTTGTCGCATTGCTTTTATGAGCATTGACGGGTGTAGTAAGGGAAATCTTATACCTATAGCTGTTTATTCGTCTTCTCCCAAACTCACGACCTTGAGTTCATATCCGTTGCACAAATATATGAAAATCCATTTCCTTTTTAATAATGCCAACAACAATACATATGCAGTAAGGGAAATCTTATACCTATAGCTGCAGCGTTGTAATGGAAACCAAACGTCACACTGTGTCATGGTATTTTTAAAGGATATCCACTGTACCTTGAAAAAGAAACATTAATATATGAAGAACCATCTGATTGCTAAGCCAAAAATGCAAATGGCTTCACTATACCACAAAATGTTAACGGTATTTGATTTCAACAATTGTTTGTTTCAAAAAGACTCACGAAGGAGAAATATCAAACCTCTCTCTCAATGCATACCATAGGGGCGGAAGTGTCATTTCGCAGTCTTTAAGTAATTGTTTCAATTAAAAACATTCTGAAGACGTTTCTAATTTTTTTTTTGAAAGGTGAAGACGTTTCTAATTAGTTACCATTCTCTCTTGATCTTTAATTGCGCACCCCATCCTATCATTAGTCAAATTGACCACATATATAGCTCAAGCATTGTGGGTCCATATTTATGCATTTACCAACATAAACATGATCTTTCATTCTTTCGGACACACGTTGCAACTATCTTTTCATGATATGTTACTTGTCGAGTAACTTTTGTGTTTTACAGGTGGTGTCTTTAACATGACTGTTTTACCAATGTAATCATTTCGGACACACTACAACAAATTGGTCATTTGTACACACTTTTTCCTAGAGGTGAGCAATCCTGACCGAATCCTGAAATCCCGAAAAAAACCGACCGAAAACGAGCGTCCCAAAACCAAATAGACCACACTCGGGTCGGGACTCGGTTTTGGTTTTTCAGACATTCGGGACTCGGGACAATCAGTTTCGGGTCGGGACGGCCCAAAAACCGAAAAATACAAACAAAACCGACTGGTTTTGGGATTCGGTTTGGGATTGGGATTCGTTTTTGGTTTTCGGTTCGAGATTCGGTTTTGGTTTTCAAGACATTTGGTTTCGGGATCAAACGGTTTAAGGGTCGGGACGGGTTGGGACCGGCCCGATGCTCATCCCTATTTTTCTTCACACTTAATGAAATGTGAACTTTATTTTCAGAGATATTCACGCTTATAATTGTGTAAAGATTATTCTCACTAATAAGTTTGATAAACATGAAGTGTTATAAAAAACTTCACACTTTTAGTTGTGAAAAGAAAAGCTCACGCTTATAAATGTGAGATAACATAATTATATCGTCTTCACACTTTTTACTGTGAAGAACTATAGAAAAACCTCACACTTTTTAAGATTCACCTTTTGCACCAAAAAAAAGACTATAGAAAAACCTCACACTTATAAGCGGTTTCGCATGATGGGTTGAACCTGCTTTGCTACTTTTTCGAGAATTTCTTTTGCTTCGTCTTGTCGAACCTTGTCGAGAGGCTTTGTTTCTCATACTTTGTTCAGGTCATTCAGATCCATGCTGCAGTTGAATTATTAGTTAAGATAACAAGCTCTTTAGGAATATTTGTTAATGATTGGCTCAGAAACAGTCAACTAAAGTCAACCAAGGATTTGGTCAACTAAAGTCAACTATCTAGGAGTCAATGCAATAGCCAAAGGAGTATAGAAATTCCTCGGGTCGTTTAAATCCCGATGAGGAGTGAATTGTATAGAAAACGGATGAGATCAAGTGATTATGAAACGGAATTCGGAAAGTGAGATTGATTTAAATTAAACTACGAGATTATGAATTAAAATGATAAACAAGCACTACGAATGATTACTGAAAAATGCAAACGTTTACAAATCCAAAAATATACGTGTACGTTTATAAAAACGTCTACGTACGAAAATAAAAGTGAAAACGAAAATCTAAAAATGCCTAGGATATGAAAAACATATTTTTACAATCTAAATGATAAAAGAAAATTTTAAGAAAAAGAAAAATATTTTTTTTTTTTTACTTTTTAATTAATTAATATTAATTAATTACTAATTACTAATTAGACTAATTTAAATTAAAATAAATACTAAACTAATTTAGAAAATTACCAAACTTTTTCTAAAACTATTTAATAATTACAGAAGTCCTAAAAAATTATAAAAAGTTCCTAAACTTTATAAATAAACTCTTTTAGATTTAATTTACTTAATTACTAATTAAAAGCTAATTAATCTAATTAAATAAAGGATAATAGCAAATGAATAGTGACAATTAAAAAAAACTATTTTCTAAAAATACTAAATGATTAATAAAAGCTAGAAAAAATATAAAAAGAAGCTAGAGATTAAAATTAAACACTAATTGATTTTCTTTTTGCTTTTTCAATTAAAACTAATTAAACTACTTTTAATTATTATAAATAATAAATAAAAAGATAAAATCCTAAGAAAATTACTAGAAATACTTTAATATAAAATAAAATTAAGAAAAATATAAAAATGCAAATTACTTAGTAAAAAAACTAAAAAGGAAAATTAAGAAGATAAATAAAATTAAATAGAAACTATCACTTAATTTTAAAATGGATTTTTCTGATTTTTCTTTTTCTACACTATTTTATAACTAAAGACAAAAAACTTTTACAAAAACAAAATGAGTGGAACTTGAAAATAAGCTGTGTGCACCCTTATAAGCTCATCAGTGAGCTTATTGGCTTGAGATTGAGGTTATAAGCTCAAATAAGCTTTCCAAGGCTCTCAAACTAGGAAATAAACTGAAAACAACTTAAAGGAACTAGGATTAAGCTAAAACAACAAGAGAGGTCAACTGAATAAGCCAAATATTCCAAATAAGCAACCCCAAGGACTCACAGAACCACCCAGGTCCTTGGCTATGTGCAGGCTTGATTCAAAGCTTATCCAATAAGCTAAAAACCAAAAGGAGACTGGAAATAGAAAATTTGGTACAAGGGCTTTTCAAAAAACCCAAGCTCACACTGTGGTATCCACAGGTGAGCTTATGAGAGGCTTATGAACTTGGCCTGAGCAAACTGATGTGGATAAACACACAGTCAAACTCAAAAGCTGAGAAAGGCAATAAAAAGCTAATCTAAAGTACACAAACTGAATTCAACAAGTAAACACTAGCAACAACAATTAACAGCAACAAAAAGAACATCAACAACAGAAACTTCAAAAGAAAAACTCAAAGCAAGCAAACTCAATCTCACTCAATAACAAAAGCATGCAGTCCCAAATGACCCAAAAGAAGGCTTTGAATAAGCTGGCCAATAAGCTCTAAAGGAAAATATAAAAGCAAAAGCTTAAATATAACCTAAGTGGCTACTCGAAATAGCAAATTACACAAGCTAAGGCCAAACAGCAAAGCTTTTGCAAGCTTGTGAACTTGGCCAAAAACCTGTGAACAGGGGACCCCTTTGAAAAACAGCTTAATGCATAAGCAATTTTAAGCAGTTTAGAAAGCTAGAAAAAATTCAAGAAAAATAATTTAAGTACACAAGCAGCCAAATATTTAGAATCCAAAACTACAAAACACAACTCCTAAAATCAAACCCTACAGGTAATTCACTAGTTTATTCAAAAAGTTTTTTTA
>LBNU01011999.1:13801-27773 GCA_014162995.1 Artemisia annua
TGATGCCTGCAGCCCTAAGAATGTTAAACAACAGTAATGTTCTCCAGATCTAATGTGGATGAGGAAGGATTTCGTTAGCTGCTGCCTAAACGTAATTAAGGTAAGGGAAAAGGAGCCAACTCATGAGAAGGTTATTGATGGGAGTGCCGATTTTCCTAACCTAGGTTACATGAACATTATCGTTGGGCATGCCAGTTTCGAAGTTAATATGAAAAGTGGGATCTGATGGGAGCGTCGTCTTCAAAAGGTTAAGTGGTTACTAAACAAGGTTATACCCTCTGTTCCTAAGGATAGTTTTATAAGGATAACTATTTGGATAATCAAGCTAAAAGGATGGTACATTAAGAATGTAGTGGACCTAATGTCATGCCGGCTCAAGATCAACCGGTTAATCAAGCAAAGCAGTGTGTGCATACCCTTAATTAAAGTATGTATTCATGAATGATTTAAAGTGATATCATCACTAAGATACCCATTTGGTGCTCTTTAGTAGAGGAGGTGACAAGTCTGAATCTTTTGGGGCCTGAGGTGGCACCGTCGCTAGGGGAGCAAAAGGGGCATGTAATGGAGATTGATAGTTGGACCATGAGGTTGGTATGAGTCTATTGAGTTTGGAAAACCAAGTACCCCTATTGCCGGAGAAAATTGATAAGCTTTGAAAATGCTTCTTATTGATGGGAAAGGACGCTTGTGGATGATAATGGAAACCTGTTCCGGTGGTTGATGGTCGTAAGAAGGGGAAACCCATTCTCTAAGGTAGGGTGATGTGGTGTCTCTTGATAGTGATGATTAGTTTTGATGACCAATACGATCTATGAATAATGTACTTGTCATCAGCAGGGGACATAACGAGCTTGAAGTTATTTTTCTGATGATTATGCTGCCCCCGGTCCTTGACTGTACCTGGGCAATTGGAATCATCAACAAAGCTATTCGACTTTCAGGTTCAAGGCAGTTCGAGAGGAAGAATCCATTGTGGATTTGTTAAGTGTTGTTACATGTTTTTTTCTTTATTGGTGTTTCTAGTAGTTGGTAGCTAGTTGATATTTATGCATGTCGTTAAGATCTATGATTTTAACGGGTTGCTTGAGGTTAATGTGGTATTTAGCACATTTCCATTCGGTACTTTAAACGTTCTTTGGTTATAATATTTTGCCAGGGTGGAGACCTGTTACCCCAAAAAAATTGATTAAAAAATATGTGAAATATTAAAATATTTTATATCATTATATAACTTTTCTTTGTAGACCGATTGAACAGCGTTTGAGATTAGTCTCTTGGGTTGTAAAAAAGTTGGTATGTAAAATACCACTCTCTTATATAAGGTCTTAAGTTGTTTATGATATTGGGTGAACGATATTCAAATGGCTACGCAGTAAATTAACTGGAATATAGTATAGTTAGAGAATAGACAAATGATAGAAAGGAATCAAATATTACCATGCATCATCAAAGGCAAACCTTTACATCCGAGAAGGTGCGATCAAATGCTGTACGAATATTTGCCAATACAATATCTTCTGCGTGAGGATCTCCACTTGATAAAACCTGGAAAAGAAAAGAATGTTGAAGACTACAGAGTCGTTGAGAAAAACCATCATTAGCTAAACTAGACCAACTATCAAAGTATCATACGCATCTGAATTAGTTTTCTTATTGAGTGAAAGTTTTAAGCCTCGACTCACCAACTCAACAAAAAGCTTAAATCTTTGACTTAAAGTGACAATCCGACAATCCTGACCAGTAACTGGCACTAACATAAGAAAGGTGATATTTCAGAAACCAAGTACTAGCTTATACACAAATTAGTGAGAAACACTCCCAATAGTGACACTCGCTAAATACTGTTACTTGTCTAAACTAAAGCTAACGCCTGATGAAAATGTCAGGCTACAAGCCAAGCATTATAAACATGAAATCCAAAGCTCGCTATTGGGTACAAGCCACAAGGAGGAAAGCTGCAACAGAAAACGCATGCTGCTTCTATACCTACTCTTTAGTGACATTTAGTTTAGGTTCATTACTTCATTTTGCAAACATGCATATATCCTATTCCTATTGACCTTTTTCAAGAATAAGATGACAAACACGCATAAATAAGCTAAAATCAATTTCCTACTCATTTAAAAGGTCTATGGTACTCAGTGTTTCACATAAGCTAAAAATAAAGGAATTATGCAGAAAGAAACAAAGAAAAAAATTTACAGCATTTTTGTGGTTTTGATACAGCTCCTCCGTCGATTGAGCAATAGGTCTTGGCAGCGTTCCAGCTTTTAACTCTCTTTAACAAACATTCAACTAAATAAACCAAACCTCGCGAACTATACCTTTATCAAACGGCGAGAGACAACAGGCGGCGACGGTACTACCAAAATCAAAAACATAACATAATTTAACAAAATCAAACACAAACTTATACCAAAATTAAACAAAACACGCTAAACAAAATTAAATAATTAAAATAAACCTTTAAACAAATTAATATAGGGATGGTTGTGAGTGTTTGAGATGGTTTTTGGCTTTGGCGGGATAAAGTGAAAATGTGGGGAGGGAAATAAAATTTTCGCTACATCCTTTCTTTCTCTCTTTTTTTAACATATTTAATTTATAAATTATGTTAAAAAAATGTTTAATTTATAAATGATTTAATATAAATAATTTCATTCAAGTAAAATGATTTATAAACTAAATAAAAATAATTTAAAAATGAGTCGAGATAATATCGTTATACAAGATGTTAAACGGGTGAGTCGAGATAATATCATTATATATGAAATGTTAAATGGACAAGTCGAGATATCGTTATACATTAGATGTTAAATGGATGAGTCGAGATAATATCGTTATACATGAGATGTTAAACGGATGAGTCGAGATGATATCGTTATACAAGACATGTTAAACAGACGAGTCGAGATGATATCCCCATGTTAAACGGAAGAGTAGATATGATATCATTATACATGAGATTTTAAACGGATGAGTTAAGATAATATCTTTATACATAAGATGCTAAACAGATGAGTCGATAAGATATCGTTACACATGAGATGTTAATCGGACGGGTCGAGATGATATCATTATACAAGACAAGTTAAACGGATGAGTCGATATGATATCATTATACATGAGATGTTAAACGGATGATTCGAGATGATATCGTTATACAAGATGTTAAACGGATGAGTCGATATGGTATCGTTATACATGATATTGTTAAGACATGATTCATGACTAAAGGGTAGAAACGTTACTGAAGATACTTAACACATGTAGGTATCTTTGATAAAAATTTAGGAACCTCAATAGGTCAATAAGGGTGGTTTAAAAATTCAGGAAAGTGAACCAGAATTTGACAAAACAAGGTTTAAACTATTTAAAGTGGACTTATAACTAGACACAAATACCTAATGAATTTACATATGTACTCTTGGAATTCAAGTAGTATGTCATAGAGGGATGATTAGTTAATCACTTCCAATCCATCTCATGTGAGTTACATTGGAAGGGTTGTAAAACTTGTTCACTTGTAACTTATGCATTTCCATTGTAGATTGCTAGTTTAGATTTGTGCTTTCAGTGTGATTGTCAAAGTGAGTTCTCGTGGCCCATTTTTACTATATTTTCCTTGGGAAAAATTATATTCAATATAATTTCAAGATTTTTATGTCGTGCTTAAATATTTTTTTCCTTTGGACGAAATTTTTGTGTTTGTAATTGTGTTAGGTGCACTAGTAGTGTTGCTGTGTGGTTTCTTTCTGTGTGGTTATTGCATTAGCGGTACATACTGTGTGGTACAAACATTGTGTGGTACTTTCTTCGTGGTTCTTAAGGCGTGGTAGAATCCCACATAGCCGTGAAAAGTACACACGTTTTAGCTCCAGGTGGTAGGCTACGTGTTGATTACATGTTGGTTGCATGATTCTTTTTCGTGGTTTGGATAGAAATTTGATAACATTTATTACTACTTGCCCTACGCTATTATTATTATTATTATTATTATTATTATTATTATTATTATTATTATTATTATTATTATTATTATTATTATTATTATTATTATTATTATTATATGCACACATGTCCTACTCATATACTATGCACGGTAACCGATTTTCTTTACTTTAACCCTACGATCTCACCAACCTTATGTTGACATTTTCGAGTATACATTTTAAGGTGATGATACTTCTGCTTAAGGATATCATATGTTCAGGGCTAGCAAGACCTTAAGATACTTGCATTGGAGGCATTTATGCTATCATTTTGTTTTCCTACTTCATATTTTATACTTATGATGTTTTGGTTGAGACATTTTGGATTTTATATTTTTATGACTATGTATTGTTATATTACGATTAACTTATATACAAGTCTCCTCTTGTGTCGAGTGTCGTCATGACATTTTGATTTCTGATTGCATTTAGTGATTCTCTGTTTTTACATCAAGGTGTTGTGGCGATATCTCTCTTGGTATCCCTCGTGTTTCCGCCTTGGCGGGGTGTGATAGTCCGTTCTCTAGGGCAATAACTAGGAAGAAATGAAAGCAACTTCCTAAAGTCCAAATGAATGGAGCTTTTTTTTGGTTGTATTTCAAAAGCATTAAATTCACGGGGTTTCGATATTTGATGACGGGAAAACAGAAATGATAGTAAAATAAATAGATGAACTGCGATGGAAATAAAGGCAATTACTAAAGGACAATCTATTCAGACAAACTAACACCCACCTAAGCCTAGAAAATACGAGAATGATATTAAATTTGATGCCCTTGACTTGGATGGTCGAGCAAACACATCCTATGGGTAGAATCAGTTGGGGGCGGGATCGGCTAATCTAAACTTACTAAACAATTCCCAATTCAAATAATATCAAATCTCGAATGAATAGTGGTTTACCTTGGAGAATTAACCCCTAAAAATCTATAATCACAATTGCTACATAGGATTTGATGGGACCTTAAGTATTCCATAGTCTAGGGAACTATAGTTTTATGAATTGGTTCTTCCTCTCGGAGATGCATTAGGACCCATCATAATATGGCTATTCTACAAGGCGTTTCTGAAACAAACTAGCTTGGCTTCCTCTAGTAAACCTTCCAGTCATTTTAGGAGCAGCAGGTAACATGCCACAAGCTGCAGCAGAAATTACAATGCATGGATTATAGCAGGGACAGTATCCAACTTTTTTGTATACCGGTACCAGAAACAACGGTGGCGCACAGGGTATAATTACATTCTCTCGGCTGCACTGGATGCTAGTGTGGCTTTCATGGCTGTACGTGTTGCGTTGCTTTACTTGTCACTTGGTGTTGAAGAAAAAGGAGTGATCGAATTGGTGGGGTGCGGGTGAAGAACACTGTCAATTAGCGACTTGTCCGCTAGAGGAATCAATGTTAGGTTTAGGGTTAGGTATTCTTAGGATCATAACTCTCTGATACCATGTAAAATATCAACACTTTTATTGATTGAATGACCTCCCAATTAAATAAGGTAACATGTCTATTTATAATAGAACATAGCTTTGAGAATAAGCTAACATAAACCCTAAACCTATTGGGAGTATCTAGGTGTAATAGCAGCCAGTTGGTCTTAGCTATGTAATCTTTGTTTTTAAACTATTACACAAAATACTGAATACGTACATGCACACATGGATATATATATGATGGAATTGAATCGAAACAATTAGAAGGTTAGGCATGAATCCATATCATTAATCCACGAATGTTGTGATATGATTGATAACAGTTTTGCAAGTAACGTGTGGTTAGTATATTAATCACCTCCCAGCTATAAGCATTAATAAGTACTCATACTAGCAGGGTACCCGCGCGATGCGGCGGCGGGTACCCTGTTACTATATTTTCTGACAATGTGATGTTATGCGACTATATTTTTTTTAACAATTAATTTACAAACGTGTGCATTATTCATTTATCGAGCCGGCACAACCTACAAAGTACGAAACGAATTGAATTTGTCAAATAATTTGACTTCGAGAAAATTATGCGTATTTATATTCTTTTTTAATGGAAAAATTATTTCGAGAACAATGACGCAAGTTTCATAATTTTTCGAGTCCGTTTGGTACGTCAAATGGGTCCCGCGGCAAATATTTTAAAAGTTTTACTAACTTGTCACAATACCCCCTCCGCCCCTAAATGTTTTTTTCTACCCTTGTAATTTTCTTTGGCCAAGTTTGGTCCCTCCCTACCTAATAAAACCCCAACATCACTCTCTCTCCTCATTTCTTATACTAAAAACACACACACAAAGCACTTCTCCTTTCTCTCTTTATCACCTCACCGGAGCCACTATCTTTTCTGGCAACCACCGCCGGCCGCCGCCTCCTCCGTCGCCGGAAAATTTTCCGGCGAAACCCTAAATCTTCCAATCGATAGATCGGGATACCCTCGTCCGTTCTGGAGCAGTTGATCTCTTGAAGAGCTTTCGTGATACCGGAAACTACTACCACGGTCTCCACCGCCACGACCACCCAAAACACAATCACCACCCGACGCCGCAACCAACCCTATGCCACGACCATAAAACTGACGGTCTCACCACCACCACCACAGAAGCCGATGGTTTTAAAGTTTTGATGTATTTTTTTTATTATTATTATGTACATAATAATCAACTGTTTATTTGATTATTAATGTAGATAATTAATGTACAATACAGGAAATGGAATCAGAAAGATTCGAGTGATTTCAGTGTCATTGTTGGTGACCATGAGACCATGTAAACTTGATTTCTACTTTGGTTAATTATAAATTTCATATTGCCGGGTTTGTTTTCTTGTTATTTGGGTGTCTTTAATAGAATATTTGATTATTAATGTAGAATTGGTTTTAATGGAGGGTTGTACATTGTGTTTAAATGATTGTAATATTGGGTATAGGGGTGTTTTTAATGCTATTTTTTTTGGGTAAAAGGTCAACGACCAGGTAAATAATGTTTTTTTTTTTTTTTTTTTTTTTTTTTTTTTTTGTTTTTAATGCTATTAATGTATAATTCTAAGGATTTTGGTCTGAATTTCGATTCATGCTTGTTTTTGTTGTACACAATGCTTTGCTTGTTGTAATTATGAAAATTCCTTGCTTTAAAGTGTTGTAAACCTTGCATCCTTTTTTGTACATCTTAATTTTTTTGGAGAGAGAGTCATTCCTCCATTATAAGTAGTATAGATAACATGCATGCATGATTCGTACCTCTAGAGTCTAGATTATTCAAGCTTAAGTTTTCATCAAAACGACGTAGTTGATTACAGTATTAGAAAGAAATTAATAACCGGTTCCGGATGGGCACCTGTATATAGAACCAGGAACCTTACTCTAATTGAAAACACATGTGGTACCATATACAGTAAAACCTTTATAAATTAATACTCGATAAATTAATAACTTTGATAAAATTAATAATTTGTTCAGTCCCAACTTGGGACCAGTACAAATTTGGACCCAATCGATAAAATAATAAGATAATAAATTTTTTGAAACCCCGGTGTATATAATTGGTCTAACGAAACTATAAATTAATAATTACTAAAAATTTCATACATATATATATCAAGTTCATACGTAATTGAAACTTGTACAAATTCAATTAATTCAATTAAGGCCATACGTAATTAGAACTTGTCCCAACAAAACTAACTTTTTACTTAATTAAAAACAATTACTTGAAAATTTCAATTAATTTGTGAATGTGAATTCATAAAATGTTAATTGAAACTTGTTTTCTAATTTATTTTTCATTCTAACTAGTACATTTGACTTGAAAATTTAAAGGTTATACGTGAAACCTTTTTAAATTAATAAATTATTAATTTATCGATATAATAATATCTCTCTAAATTATAACATATCTTGGTCCCAGCACTATTAATTTATAGAGTCTTTACTGTAAATCAAGACCGGTTCAATGTGCTTTTTATTCAGTTTTATCCCCGAGCTGAGTATAGCACACTCTGCCGTAATTGATAAAACTAAATAATAAACGTTAAAGGTTGAAAACTGTCATTCAATACCTATCCGAAACACACACAACAATCATAGTCTTATTTGATTACAATATATAACAAAGGAAATAAAATGCATCGACATGCAAACTCCATCTGCTTGCTTGTACTTTTGTACATAAACTGCATGTGACAGTGTTCAAGTGTTGCAGTTTCTTATTCTTGAGTGGCAATGATGAATTCTGTGCTTGACGAAGCTGTAGCTAGGTGTCACCAAATTCGAGTGTCTTGACTCGATCTTGGCATCCAGTTTTAACGTATCTGGTTATTTGTTGATCGATCACTGTTATATAATACATGCCTTTTTTGAACGGAATATAATACATGCTTAATTAAGTCTAGGAATGAAAAAATTAGGACACGTTTAATCACGCTCCTCAAATCAGTACAACAACAACAACAACAACTACTACTACACTCCTCAAATCAGTGGTTCCCTTATATATGGAAACTTGTATAGTTTGATGAAAGGGATTGAATCTTTTTACAGTGTTCTGGATCTTGTAACTTGTAAAAGTAGGATATATAATAACACCATTAACACTTTCTTGGCACCTTGCGAATATATCTATATGTGGATCAAATTGATAAGGAGTTCGGATTATAATCTGTAATACAAGTCATTATGTCAATAATCAATATCACAAATATCATGCTAAATTGTGTATATTTGGAGTTAATGGGACTTCGTTGAGTGCGTGATGCTGAGTACTGACCTTAAATTCATGGCTTCTTCTGGTATGACATTATTCTGTGGTTGTTGGCTTAACTGGAGTGCATTTAGATTCTTATCAGTGCTAAGGGAACATGAGGCATTTGTGTTTCTGTTTACTTCATCTGAGCTCCGCGATCCATAAATCTACATTGCAAATCTTAAGATTAGGCTTGGCTATTTAATTAGCATGATATTTTCAGTGGTAATACGGATGTGATTAATACTGATTGTGTTGTTTTGGATCTTTATATATATGGCAGTACCGTCTTCTGCAGTTCTGCTCTTTGTTGATGCAGAAGGTTTATGTTCTTGTGTAGATCTTTATTTTCATGAACCAGAAGACTTTTCTGCAATAGTATAAATCAGAGACTTCAATTCTATGAAAAATAAATGGCTTTATTACTTACATACCTTCCAGTGTAGTTCTTTTAATTCGTCGATAAGAATTTGTTCCTGCAGGAAACGTTAGCTAGGTGCAATTAGCATCCGCAATGTAGTGTTCCAATAGATGACTTGATACAGTAGTTATGATATACTAGATGAACAACTACCTTATTCTTCCGCACATGTTTTAGACTAGTTTCTAGTTGGTCTTCCAGATTTTGTAGATTCTCGACATTCAAGCCATTAAGTTCTTGTCCTGATAGCTGCCTGGCAATATAAATAACTACTAATTAGTTTTTACAAAACTGGTATACCACTGAAAGTCTACTAATGCAAACCAGTTCCAAATGTTAAAGGGAAGCTAATGTTTTTTTAGCCAAATTAACCATGTTGTTGCAGACAACCCTTTTCTCTTGAAAAAAAAAAGATTGGATCTGAACCACTATATAATTTATCCTAGAAAGAAGTCTAACCCTAATTTTCATGTGTAGTAACTTTTATAAGCTATATTACTATCATTAGTAAGAGTATTAATCATTATGCATGAGGTATATCAATAAGAAGAGTATTCGTCAAGTTCAGATAACTTGACCGCTGATGTTATCTTACAAACAAAACAGTATGTGCCTTATTTTAAAGAAATATTGGTTAACTCTATAGGCCTTACTATTTTGTTTGTGAAAAAACATGATTAGTAATGTTTATGCCAACTTGAGAGGACATATCAATCCTTTAAAGTGACATATATGTGCAATTTTATTCTGAGATGTGATATGAACGCAAAACAAATTTGTGAGACTCTTCTTTGGGTCTCTGTATTTTTTTCTTCTCATGATCCCATTGTTAATTAGTTTAAATTTTAAATTAAGAATTGAACATACCTGTGGCTTTGTTGCAAAATTTGAAGTTGTTTCCTCAATCGAGCTGCTTCGCCTCGCCACAACTAATGATTCAAAGATATATGTTTAGAGCTACAATTCCTTATGAAGCACAATAGGTATTATACACTAATGATTGGACTAGCCAGGCCAAAACCTTCTAAGTTCAACACAAAACACATCTTAAGGTATACTTACTTCAGTCTTAGGGGTTGCTAGTGAACTATTTTTTATTTTTTAATTTTTTTTTTTACTTTTTATTTATACTTAATAAGTACTTATAAGTTGCTTAAAAACAAGTTATCTAAACGGTCTTTAGCTTTCCTTATTTTGAAAAAATGCAATAATACACCAAGAAATTATTTATGTCTTAATGCATCTATTTTGAGTTTATTTTCTAATACATATCTAGAATTCAAATTTCATTTGTCCCTACAATTGTTTGACGCTATAATTTATAACTTCAGCAGTAATAAATATCTCAAATAAGCACCTCCTTACCTGGTTATTCAAAAAATTAACAGATAAGCAGAAGATTTACTTAATGTTGGTATTCCTCTTCCATAACCTGGAAACTAAAATGCGGAATTCGACTTGTGAAGAAAACGAAACACGCCAATGAGCACTTATATATCGACAGAAAGTCCGTGGCTAAATTATTGCTGCAACAGTTCGTGTAAGCTACAGCTTGGTAGCTAGGGTTTTTAATTTACTTCAAACTAATGGCTAAAAGTCAGCAAAACTAAAGCTATCCTTCTGTATGAATGCAGTTAACAAACATTTGGAGGAATAATTAATGACAGTGAAACTGTACCTCGACTTCTGATGTAGGATTCAGCAGTTGACGATGATGTTCATCCTTCCCTTTTCTGTATCGTTCCGTTACCTTTTCCATACTGTAAAGGATGTCAGAATTCTACTAAGAAATGCTGCAATGGAATTGACCATATATGATAAGCAAATTTAGTAGTGTACTTTATCTGAATGTGATTTCACTCAGTTGGTCATCACTTAGGGCCCATCTTTTTTTTATTCTACATCATTACTTATTACATAAAATAACTGAGAAATATTATGTATACGAAGAATCTTAGTTTTCCTGTAGTATCAACGGAGTAACATAATGGTTTAAAACCAACCAAATGTACAACTCCACGCAAATTCAATCTCCCTTCGCATTTGTGGATCGAGTTAAATGGGAGTTGATATATAACAGACTCAGACCCGGTGTGAGGAATATAGGTTGATGTATAAATTTTTGTTAACATATTGTTATAGACATCAAAAGCAAAGTAAAGGGGTTCCGATTAATCTCTAATGAAGGTGGCCAGCTTGTGCATGCATGCACACTCTCTCAACATCATCCTTGATGGAAAAGCTCGATCAACTGGTGTGTGTAAATATTACCCTAAAGTATAATGGTGAATAAGGAATGAATCCTAGTTCACAGTGCTCAAAGAAAAAATATCCCAACAGTCTCAACCCAACAAAACCGTGAACATCTGTTGACTATAGCTATGAACTTGCATAAATCAAGCTTGTTTTAGGGTAAAGACAGCAACATGCGGATCATATATAACATCCTTTCCATAAGATGAGGCATCAAAAGATTATAACTCAATGTTCCCGTGCCCGCTATACACTATTCCCAGGCATCTCATCGAACATGTATTATTAGTACATGACATCACCCCAAAAATTGACCACTTACAAATCTGAAACATTCATGCACCTCATATAGATCTTTCAAACTTATTGTTAGCTAGGTACAAACTAAATCTTGCATTATAAAGTCAGACTGTATGTTGGACATGTGGGCTAACTAGTGATCCTAATACTTAATTAATCTGCTTATGGAAGCCATGGTTGCAGGCTAGCGGAGAACAGCAAGAGGGTTTAATTGAGAAATCTAACGGTAGTATTTGTGGATTGGTTTCATGAGGCGGTTGACTGATGGTGGTATTATACGGTTTGGAATGAATGGGTAACAGGTCCAATCCACCTAGTTAGTTGATACCAAAGTGGTTACTATGAATGTAATATCTCTTTTAATTTCTAACTGTCATAGAGATAATTGATCTTATGTTCAAGGAATCAAATTACATAAACATGTATTCATCCAATACATGTGCCATTATGTAAGGAAATGAAGAAGCAGAAAGGAGACCCAAAAAATTAGAGCTGAGAGATTTTAGTGCAGTATGTTAAGAGATCACAACGACAACCTAATACTCTCACACACCCCTTTGATGAGCACAACCTATATTTTGTGTGATGATACACACCTTTTGTAGGTATCGCATAGGTTATAGAGATGTTGGCCAAAGCCACCGACTAAACATCTCTAATTCCTTCTCTTGGATTTCTACTTATTGGATAGAATAGTTTAGCAATCCTTGTAATGCTCTTTCTCTTATTTTGTGATTTTGTTTCCTAGCCCCTTTCTAAGTTGTTTTAATAATTTATGCTGTTAAAAAAATATCACCTTGCTAAGTCAAAAAGCTTCAGTGTCCTGATCTTTTTTTTGGTGCACTGCTTATCTTTTTCCACAGATCAAAACCCTTTCTTAATTTCATTTTTAGCCATTTTCACAAAACCCTTTAATTAATCAGCGCTCACTATACATAGATATTTAGCTCTACTGAATAAAAAACGTTCAACTACTTATGGATCCGATTAACCGGTGGTGGTTGACTTTACAAATTAAGCAAGATCTCCAAAAATAGAAATCAAACTCATATATCTTGGGAGCAAAAAGGTCATTCCACTTATCGGTATCGCTTAAAGGAATATATATTATCACAGAAGTAAAACATATGCATATATCTCAATAAAGAGAGGTTACGAAAGCTAACAAAACCTTGAACTAGCATATTCATGTAGTCTCCCGGTACTAGAGAAGATCACAAGTCCAACTTCAGCGTCACAAAGAACTGCCAACTCTTTCGCCTTCTTCAACAATCCACGACTTCTTTTCGAGAAAGTTACTTGCCTACTAGTCAAGTTGTCGATCCTCTGAATCTTGATCTTTCCTCTACCCATAGTTATTAAGGTTTCTATGACGATCGACTCAGTACGTCCAGGCTTTAATCTGAGTTGACAAAAAACTATATGCTCAATGTAGAAACCATTTTCGTAAATCAAAGATTAACCATCTTTAAAATCATTTATTCTATATATTAGGGGAAAAAGACAAGATATATACATAGAGTTAGAAAGCTTACTAATTTCTAACTTGAGGCTAGTACGATGAAGACTCAAAGAAGAAAGTCGTTGAATGCTTTTATTTGGAGTTAACCAATGTAATGTCTTCTTGGAGCAACTAATAATCTTTTTAGTATTTTATTGAAAAGTGTCCTCATCGTATTAAACAAAGTTTTATGATTTAAAAACTGAAGTAAAAGATGGGTAATGTCATATAATAAATGATAAACATGTACCTTTTTTATTGTATCATTTTAATAACTAAACTGTTTTTAGACTGTTTAGTTTTTTGACCAAATTAAGTTGCCTAACATGTCATGAATTATACTCGAATGTTGACATAATTTTGCAGACCAAAGGATGAATTTTACATACTTGTACTTCCTTCTTTTGGCCCGTTTCCACATAGCACATCAACCAAAAACATCAAAACATGTCAACATGGTGTAACTTATATGACCGGTTATGCCATTCCTGAGTTCAAAAATAGAAACAATAATAACTATTTTGGTCCGCCAAAAACATGTATAATAACTAAATCAGTCCAACATAAGTTTAATTAATAAAATGTTCCAGAGCAAAATGTGTGTGTCTATTTTATGACATTGACCCCTCTATATGGTTATCATTTCTATTTCAAGTTTTATCAAATATTTGAGGAAAAATTGCAAATATATGTAACATAAGATACAAAATTTTCTAATACGAGGAATCTAATAGTTTATCACTCCTAAAAATGATTGACAACTCAATTTATTGAAAAAAA
>LBNU01011999.1:29374-41558 GCA_014162995.1 Artemisia annua
TTTTCAACATAATGACTCGTTTTCACATCATTTTTTCTCTTGCTTTCCTCATCCTCACCACCACCACGAGTAACACTTCAGCTTTTAGGTTCCCTCCACCGCCCGCTGCCGCAGCACGGCAACTCTTCCATAGATCAAGAACGATGCCCCCGATGTCCAATAACCTTGCCTCCGAAAAGAGAACAGTCCCAACTGGTCCAAACCCTCTTCACAATAAGAGATAGTCCTTCTTTGCAAGAGTCTGTAAGAATGTTTGAGTGTATTTAGTTATATTTTGTGTCATATATTTCTTATTGGCGATTCAAAATTTATAATATGTCTCCTTTAACATAATACATTTTGAATCACCAATAACAAAGCATATTATAGGGTTTTAACCTGATTTTTTTGTGTATTGGGTCTATATATGTACATGGAACAGTGAGATGTTGCGAACATAGTAATCCACTGTTTTCTTTTATGTTAATGTAGTTAGTCAATCAAACATTATAATGTCAGTATTGATATCTATGGCTTGTTAAAATTGCATCAATTTTTATGTATGTGGCCTTTATATGATGTACAATCGTTGACTTAAAACATTAACACACAAACTTAAAACTTGTAGCTTTAGAATCTATAATTATACATCATAATTAGACGATGGCATTTAGCTCAAAATCTTGTTATGTTTTAACATCACACACCTGCATTAATTTTTGTAATGTCAATACGTATTCAGATATATGTAGTTTGATAAAGTTTCTGGCCTTTAGAGGTTGCACGTACGTACGCAGATGATCATAACCTACAACTTTTGCGTACACGCGACACGTCACACTTCAAATTGGCAACAATCATATCCATATTTTTTAAATTATCGTCCTTGATTATTTGGGAAAGTCGAGATATAACAACGATATTGTAATTAATAAGAATCAATATATCGACATTAATTGTTTATGTATTGGGTTCAAATGTGTCGCTTTAGAATTGAAGATTATACTGTCCAAGACGTCGGATCATTTAAGTTCAAATTAAGAGCCAACAGGGATATGAGTGGAAATGGGGCCAAATTAAATTGGTAGTGTTAAATAAGAATAGTAATAACATACAACCACCATGCACTAAATAACACTGCATCATATACCCTTGCACAAATAAAGTGCATGCATGTGTTTCTGCTACTCAAGAGATATATATATATATATACAAGTATATGTCTACCACAGTTGACATGTCGAACACAGTTTTCTTATTTTGTAATACGTATCAGGTTGGCAAACAGAAGATCTAATATTTTTAAAACAAGACTACTTTGGATGTTTCATACTTTACCGATCACATACGCTACTTAATTAACTGGTTGAAAAATATAATGTAAGACGCGGAAGCTAATTTGATAAACCATAATTAAAAGTAAACATAGTATAAAGGAACTAACGAGGATGAAGCCTAAGAGGAATAAAACTGTAATAAGAGAAAACTCTTAATAATTCAGCTACTAGTGAGAACAAAACATGAATTCCAAACCTAAACTGTGTATTTATAAAAGGGGTGGCAATTCTCGACACGACACGATAAACGACATGAACTCGACACGAAGTTAAACAGGTTTGGGTTGAGGATAAATAGGTTTGGGTCANGGGAGACGTCCCCGCGGAAAGTGGGGGTCTTGTCCCCGCCGAAAGTGGTTAATAGTGTAGTGCATGATTATATGTACACGACCACATTATTAAGTCTCTCTTATTAGTTTCAATATATTAGGGGTGGCAATTCTCGACACGACACGATAAATGACACGAACTCGACACGAAGTTAAACAGGTTAGGGTTGAGGATAAATAGGTTTGGGTCAAAAATAGGTCAACCCGTCTAACCCGTTTAATAAATGGGTCGTGTTTGGGTTGAGCAATTATTAAACAGGTCAACCCGTGAACCCGTTTAAGTATATAAGCCACTAAAATTAAAGCATGTAACTTGGATTTTATATTGGATTTGGATTAATGTATTTTGTTATGTACTTAATATATGAGTAAATTCCGATTATATTTAGATATCATTGAAATTGTCGCATAATTATTTGCATCCTATTTACTTAAACAGGTTAAACAGGTCACAAATGGGTTACACGTGTTATGCAGGTTTAGGTTAGGGTTGAGTTTCTTGACACGATTAATAAATGGGTCGTGTTTGAGTTGAGGTTATAATAACACGCCAACCCGCGAACCCGAATACGACTCGATTGCCACCCCTACAATATATACAGTTTACAATCATATATGGAATGTATCTCTAGGTACAAAATTAATTGAAAATCTCATATGGGCTGACCCGTATTCTAATCTTGTGTATTGCCCTGAAGGGTCCTCACAATGAGCTAACAAGATGCTTGGGCACCCACGGGCAACAATCAAGTTTATCCAACCGGTTAGATATATAAATGACCATTAGCCAGTGTCATCAACTTTCGAATCAATCCACATAATGATCATTCATGTAAGATGTAACTCACTTGAAGAAAACTGTATCTTAATTTCAAATTGTAAGATATTGGGTAAGATAATTCAAAGGAACAACATAATAAAAAAAGACAAAGACAATCTAATCATATCATACTCTTATGTATTGTCAACCTTGTTAAAATTGTGTATGTGATTACAAATATCTAATTACAAAAGCATCATCAATTAAGGCGGGGCGTTATGGTGCAAGAAGACAACACGCGAAGGGAACCCTTCACGTGTGAATTAAGGCGGGGCGTTATGGTGCAAGAAGACAACACGTGAAGGGAACCCTTCACGCGTGAAGCCCATGACGAAAAAGAAAAGTTAGTGCGTGAAGGGTGTTTTTGGGGTTGGTTAGGTGAAAATGTTCATCTAATTAAAAAAATAATAATAATAAAAAATAAATAAATAAAAAAAAAGGAAATGGGGAGTAACGGTCTACCCTGTTGTTGTTGTTGTTATTATTTTTGTGTGTGTTGATGAGGAATTTTTGTATTAAGCAAGGTATTTTATGTGTTTTGTTAAAAGGTTACCACTACGACTGTTGGGTGTATAAGCCGTTGGGCATATAAGGAGGAAATGGTGCCATATGGTATAGGTATTTTTTACTCTTCTCATGCTTAGCAATTTGTCAATATATTTGTCCCACAACGTTATTATCAATCATCATTTCCTCCAAAAATTTATCTTCCAATACACTCCATGGGTTCAAGTGTTTTGGATATTGTTAGTAATTTGATCTTGATGGAAACATTGGTTCAAGTGTTTTGGATATTGTTAGTAATTTGATCTTGATGGAAACATTGTTTTTTTATGAATTGTTATAATGTTTTCTAGCTCTAAATTTTGTTGACGCGTAGTATATACGAATGATACACTTGTATATTATTGGATGAATGTAATCAGATTCACATATAAATTCATCTCATCTCAGCATATCTATTAAGGAAATGTAGCTAAGTTTGTAGTTTCAATAATATGTTAAGCAATAATGTATGATTAAAATAAGTGGTTTGCAGCGTAATTGGCTCCTACGGATCAATACTAATTAACATGATGACATCAATGTATCATGNAAAAAAAAAAGTTAGTATATTATCGCATCATTGATAAAATGTTCTTGAAATGAGAAGTTGGACATGGGATTGTCCCACATTGATGGATGGGCAAAATCTTGACGTTTATAAGACTAAGAATTTAGAGACATCTATTAGCTGTCCATGAAATCTTTTTCCTAATATAACAAAACCCTTAGTGGGGACTTTTAAAATCAAATCATACCTTATTAGGCAATATTTTTTAATTATTGTTTATTTATTTTAAATATCTTTTATTAAAAAAACCTAAATAATTCCTTATTTGGCAAAACTTTTTGTAAATTCGTCTTTTAAAGAAAATTTGGGTTAAAAAACACATGTGTCAAAAATTAAAAGATAAAAAGTTATGAGAAGGCGGGGTAATCTAAAATTTCTGAAGGGCTTACTATGTAATTTGAAACTAACAAAAAAAAAAAGAAAAAAAAACACAATTACCCCAATATTCTCCCAAAGCCTAAATCAAAATTCACTGGAGTTCCAAACACAAATCGAGAATCAAAGTTGAATATCACAATCACGTAGATTCTCAAAATTAATCACATACCTTCAAACATTCGATTTTAACTCTAGATGAACATAATCAATTCAATGAGTATGTTATACTTCCCAAAACCCAAAAGAGAAGCCCTAATTCGATTTTCGTTAATAATTAATTGTGGAATAAGGGTTATATTTTGATTGTTGATTTTGGTTTAGGGTTCTTTTCACCTTAATTTGTTTTTTTTTTTTTTTTTTTTTTTTTTTAAGATCGACAATTCACTGATAAAAAAAGGTACAATTTTGTGTAACCTTGCTATTTAACTTTTTGGTTTTTATTTGTTTATATGTAATTTGATTTTTTTTTTATTGTTCCATATACGCTAGATTATATGATTATGTAATCGTCAAAGGGGTTTTGTTAATTTAATATAAAGATTGGACTTTTTATACATGAGTATTGATTATTTTTATGTTGGTACATTAGTTAAAATGTTAAAGGTCTTTGGCAGGTAACTATGGCCTACTTAGATTTATGCTACTATCTATGAACATATATCAGTGATGTTTGGGATTGCGTATTTACATTGTTTATGCTTATTAGTAGTTGCTATCAATTGTAGAAACATGTAGGAGATAGTGATTGAATTTACTTATGCTATATGAAAATGCAACATACAACCAATAGTTGTTGTCTACGTGTTTAGCAAATTTTAAAAAACAGATTGTTTTCTTCTTAAAATTAGCAAATAAGCATAACCAATTTGAAATAAGCAACTCCAATCTATTTTTAAGAACAACTTATTTCATCATATAATAAGCAGACACACAAGCATTTTTTCCTAACTTTTCACTTAAAAGTTCCTATTTGTTCTTAAAAAAAAACAACCTAACGTGTCCTAAATGGTTTATTTCTTTGGTTTATAACTAAAAGTTAAACCATTTAGATTTTCCATCTCTTGGTCGAAGATAATTAAGGGTTGGGTGATGAGTCAAAACGGAATGTGAGAATATCGCTTGATTATGTTCTGCATATATTATTTTTAAGGATATGATATTGTTATCTATTGTGTACTTATATTAGGTGGCTGGCTAGCCTTCTAGCACTTATGAATATGATCTAGGATTAAGCATAATAGCAGACGTATTATGACAATGAACAGAAAATGTTAAAGATTACCGTCAACAACACCATGATGATGGTGTCTCAGTTTCACAGTGACTGTACCGGCCCAACTAACATTGCAAATGAACATATGCAACTCAATAATTTAGTGCTTCAAGATACGTGGTACTGTATACACATCTTATGCACATGCTTTCCTCCTTAATGTTATTTTTGTGACTTGGTTTTGTTTCCATATGCTTTTTAAATCTTCCTTTTTGTAAATGACTTTGGACAACACATTTTTACGCAGATACATCTTTCTGCAAGAATCCGGGAAGACATAAAAGAAGGCGTAAAAATGAGGTAGCACGTGATCGGCACGACGTCGTAAAATGAGTTTACTTTGGTTGTCTTACATCAATGAGGCCCGGGTTCGTACCTGAGACACAAAATGTAACCGACGACCAACATGGGGTGATCTTCGGCGAAAGTGTGCATGTGAGTGACACGATGCCCTGGGTGAGCAACATTGAATACGTATTTTGTGCAAATGATTTTTTTTAATTTTTTTTTTCTGGAATTCCTTTTATTTCAAACGGTTTGGGGGTCATCCTTTTTGTAACAGACTTTAGTGTACGTAATGTTATGCAGTCGCACCTGTATGCTGGAATCCGGGAAGAAATAAAAGAAGCTCTGGAACCGAGGTAACACATGAGCGGTGTCGTGTTGTGAAACAGCATGAACATGGTGGTCATATGTCACTCAGCTTTGATCTTATACCTGAGACAAAAAATGTAAACACTAAACCTCAACATCATTGTGTTCATCATGTTACTGTCACCCATGTATTTGACAGCAAACGTGTAGTTCACTGTACTATTCGAAACGAACACATACAACTGAATAATATGGGATCTCAAGGTGAGCATGATTAATTGATTACATACATACATGGTTATATCTGCTTTCCTTTTTAATGACATGCCTATTCACAATTTTGTTATGTAACAGCCGCTCATTTTATACATTCTTACGCAACTGCACTTTTGTCTTGAAATGTAGGAAGAAGCGGAATGTAATCTGAAAACATCCTTATTGATAATCACGAACCGTTTCTTGTGTCTAACCGTGCCTGTGTCAAAAAACACTAAGCAACCAGTAATTCAGAACCAACTGATTTGGTCTTCACGGTTACACGACAGAAGATTGCTGCCCCACAAGTGGCTGTTTTAACTACAACAACGGCTGCAAATGATAGTGCCCATCTTTCACACCATTCTGCTGTTGCTGACTCAATCGCGGGTCCTTTTGAGAAAAACCATGTCGGATCAAGTGCTGTTGGAAACGAATGCGCGGGGCCCAGTCATGTGTCAACCCAAGGTTATTAGGATTTGAAACTATGTTTATTGTTTAGTGGGTAAAACTGGAATGCATATGAATTACTTGGTGAATTTAAGTTTGTAATTGTCATGTACAGAGTGACCAAGGAAAACAGAACTGCTGGCGTGCTTTATATTCTTTCCCAATTTCTTTCTGGCTTAAACTATAAGAGCTAATCTTCTTTATTTAAAGGTTTTATGTAGGCTTAATTTTTGGTCTTGCCTATGTCATGCTTTTTCTGTGCATATGAATATATGGGTTTTGACTTTTGTGTTGAGTTGATTGTTTATTGACTTTGTTATTTTTTATTGTTTTTGTTGATTTGGGAATGCTCCTGGACGTGTCGGTTGAGGATTTTATAAACGGGTTGGTTTTTGGTGTGATTATGCAGGTGTTTTTCAAAAAGTGTTAAGGTGCTTGATATAGATTTAAGCTTTGCTTCGTATTAGCTTAATCATGTATCAAGAACCCTCCACGCTTTTTGAGGATTAGTTTCCTGTTTTGTCGTTTAGCGCAACATGCTCATTGTTGTGTGTGTTCTAAATACTGTCGAAATTAAGAAAGGCATGTATAGGTTTGGGTGTGTTTCATGCCAGCTGTGGTTTTGAAAAATTGCTGATAAACAATGTTTTTGTTCCAGACGTTTTGGGTATTTTGTGATTGAGTTTTGATGGTACTTTCTCGGCTGTGATGTTTGGTCTTCCGGATTAATCTTCTAAGTATGGAAGTTATTAAAAGATTTTATGTTTGAATATTGTTGCGTTCGATAGGCATTGATGATAGATTTGTAGTGTATCCATTGTCTGAAGGAAATCTTTCAAAGTTTGGGAATAACTGTATCTTGGCGAGGCATTTGTGATGATGCAGCCATGGTGGGTCTTTCCTCTTTGTTATGATATGTCCTTGCAGATCTGAGCCTTTGCGTAGTTCGAACTATCTGGAACAAAAATGTTAAATTGATGTCGCGTGCTTTTGGCTGCGGTTGTCAGTTGCGTGGTCGTTTTGTTTAAACACATTTTGAACGGTGTTGTTTGACCCCTGAACGGCTTCATCTGCCCGAGGTGTTGTTGCTTTGGTTGGCCAACAGCAATGCGCGTGGCCGTTAAACATTCGTGTTTGCTTCACTATTGTATGATAAACATCATGTTTTGTGCTTAAATAGTATTGGGCCTGTTTAAACGGCAATGACAATAAATCTGTAGTGCATCTACTGTCTGAAGGTTGTTCAAATATTGAGAATAACCTTATCTTGGCGTGGTATTTATACAAATGCAGCCATGGTTTCTTTCCTCTTTGTTCTGATATATTCTTGCAGATCTGAGCCGTCTGTTGCATGTTGTGTTTAAATGTGTATGTTGCTTTTAACGTGGTTTGCGGTGGTCATTGTTATTATGTCGGCCGCTGTTAGGTTTTCGTTTTATAGCCGCTTTACATATTCTGCTCTATTGTTGTCAGATGTTAAAATATTTGACCCAACACAGTTTGCGTGGAATATCGCGCTATGGTAATCTTTCTATAATCCAACTAACGCCCAAGAAAAGTAATGAACCAAAGAATATAGGTCACTAGATCAGGGATAGATTTGCTGCAAAAAGTCGCCCTTTTTACGTTTGATGTTACACATACCATAAAGGTAACTGTGCTGCTTTTGTAAGTTGTGTGTCGGTTTTTATAAAATGTGTTTTCAAATAATGATTTTGTTATCGATATAGGCTTTGTTTTGATTTGCAGTGACGATATTTTAATTGGTTCTTTTGGAGTGCGGATGTTGGCGTTCGGGTAGATGATGACGATAGCGACCATGGTGATTGTGATTTAACAGTAATATAAATAGCTTTGTCAAAAAGACGACGGGTTTTAGTAACAGATTAAAGGAAGCGCAGGGCGGTGGTGATAGTGTTAGTGGTATATTAAATCGAAGGACATTGTGCACGGTACAGGACCGGTACCATGATTCGAGCAAAAGCAAAATTCGGGACCACTAATACGGTACCGGTATCAAACCGTGATAGAATCTAGATATGGCAAAATGGAACTGTCGGGTCGGGTTGGGTGTTGGGTCAGACATGTAGTATACATTGCAGGCTGAAATGGGTCGGTTTGCACCACTTTTCTCAAATGTTTATAATCTTATACATATAGATAATGTGTCATTTATTGACAATTNTGATTCGAGCAAAAGCAAAATTCGGGACCACTAATACGGTACCGGTTTCAAACCGTGATAGAATCTAGATATGGCAAAATGGAACTGTCGGGTCGGGTTGGGTGTTGGGTCAGACATGTAGTATACATTGCAGGCTGAAATGGGTCGGTTTGCACCACTTTTCTCAAATGTTTATAATCTTATACATATAGATAATGTGTCATTTATTGACAATTAATTCGGACCAACAAATACTTTTGACAACTTTTGACCGTTTCCTTTGTGGCTAATATTTGTTAGTTCTGCCCATTAGAGATGAAACAACCCAAATCGAACCAATTAACAAGTACATGGGCGGAAATGTATTTGGTGAAGGCAGAGAGAAAGGTGAGTTTTCAGAAGTTCGTGAAGATCTTGCGCCTTTGGAAAAAGATTATGAGGAGGTTGGTGCTGAAGGTGCGGAGGATGACGACGAGGATGAGGGGTACTGAAGTGGTTACTCCTTTGGTACTATAGAGAGGCGTTTTGCGGAGTAATATTTGGTTACCTTTCTATGTCTCTCTTTTATGACAAACTACGTTGTCTATATGTTGGACTATATACCAAATGATTTTCAAGTATATGTTTTCTAGCAGGGCTTTATATAATCATTATGGTTGGTTTGAATTAGATCATGGGTTTGGACCAAATTTCTGAATCAATATGTGATTACTATATTAGTTTATTTTCCTCTGGATAGTCTATAACTTTGGAACTTTCAGTTAGTTTCAAACTAGATTGATTATTAAGAAATTTATTATTGTGCTTCTGAAACGTGCTGGTCGAGATGGCTATTCCTTGCTGGAAGCTCATGTATCTTAAAAATCTGCATGTGCTTGGGTCAACCAAACTGTGCACACTTCTTCGTATCTAAAGGTTAAAATGGTTGTGCGGTGAGCTTATTACACTATGTTCTTAGGGGGTGGTTTGGCAAGCTTAACCTTAAAAGCTTATACATTTTCAAAAAGCTTCATGTGAGGACCTAATGCTTAACAACTTATTTTCCCCTTTAAAAGATAATAAGCTCATGGGATTAAGACTATCCAAACACCATCAAAGTTCTTAGTAGCTATTTGGAAACATAATAAGCTATTAAGTACGTAAAATAAACTTATCCAAACACTCCATTAATACTTGGAAAGTAATGTAATTGAAATTTCCTTGATGAAGCTTTCGTCAGCCAAACTTGTGCATACTTCTTCGTATCTAAAGGTCAAAAGGGTCATAAGGTTAGTTCATTACATATGTTCTTAGGGGGTGTTTGGCTAAGCTTATGCTTAGAAGTAATTAATAAAACTTTAGCGGTTAAATTTTAAATAAATTTTAATGGGTGGTTATAATTATAGTTTCATGTGATTAATATGTATAAATATTACTCCCTCCGTCTCAAAATTATTGTCAGGAGACAAAAATCACAAAGTTTAATGAAATTGGAACCATTACAATTTTCAACCACATAAATAGAATATTCCTTCACTAAATTCTCTTTTTTACTTAAAATGGAAAGTGAACAATCTTTTTGAGTCATCCAAAAATAAAAATATGGACTATTGTTATGAGACGGATAAAATTTCTTTATAGTTTAATTCAGAATTTTTAACCATAGTGATTAACGGGTATATATATGATGTTCATATTGACCACGTTCCCAAGTCTAGTGAAAACTTAAATGGTAACAAAAGGCCACGTGATCAAAACCGGGTTCGTTTCATAGTCGAGTATTTGGGTGCCAACTGTAAGCTTAAATTGTAGTTTTATTTGGATATTGGTGTGATAATCTTTTATATAATAAAAGAATTACATCATTTCAGAGTATTTTTGCAAATCCCTTCTTATTGTAAAAAAAACTAGTTATAATACTCGTGCACGCACGGGATGTTTAATATGACGTTTCTTCTTTAAGAAATATATACAGTTATCATGTTTTACTTCAAACTTTATTGCAACATCTTTTATTTTGGCCATCACCAAAAGAAAACGGATGGTACCACAATAGGATTCAGAAACTTCTTTATTTGTATAACCTTTAGTGTATTAACTATATATTCAAAACACGATGATAGCATTTCTAGTAAAAATTAGTATCTCACGGGTTTTACCGTGAAAAACACACATGGTATAAGGATGACACTTACATTTAACATGAGTCACATAACAATCTTGTATGCAGAGGCAACAACTAATAGCTTATTTTCCTTAAGGTTTGAAAAGAGAGTTTGGTCCAACGACTTCAACCACAAAATGGCACCATTATACTTTCGTATTAGAGATGCAAACGAACCGTTGATATGATGAGCAGATGTAGCATGAAGTTCATAAGTATCATCCTTTTTGAGTCTTTGAGGAAAGAAGCATAGCCTCTTTGCAGAATATTTCTTCACAAGGAAAGGAATGACGGGCTATATCCGAAGAAGTGCATATCTCTCATTAGCAGCCGCACCAGATGGAAACCAATCATGAGTTGCGAAATTCGCTACCTCGCCACATTTGAAGCCTACTTGCAAAATTTAAAATTGGTCAAGTTTTAAATGCTTTAACTCTATATTTTAACGGGTCTACACACCTTCTAATCAAACTTTTTACCTTGTATCTCTCCTTAACTGATCCATATCTTCCTCCATATACATCTCTTCTCACACTCAAACCCGACCCTGTGAACATCCCTAAAAAACATAGACAAAAGTTAGAAAGAAATATAAACAAAGAACCAATATAACTTTCATTTGTATAACATCTCAAAAGCTCATAAAAAAAATGAATTTTGAGGTAAAAAAAAAATGAACAATATTGTGATATCTCCTCGAAGATTAGGACATAACCCCATCTTAAAAACTACAATGGTTCGGTTTTCAAGTACATACATATAAGCTATATAACAAACATACCTTTTACGGGGTGGCACGCGAATGTGGCATGGAATTCCTTGCCTTTGGATTTTTGGAGTGAATATATCAACCATCAGAAGTTCTAAAATCTAAACAGAATTTTGACTTGTCAAAAACATCATAAGACTTAAGCCTATCTTCCTCATAAAGTCCGTAAGATGTTTAACTAATAGTCAAACCCTTAACGGAAACGATACAACATTTTAGCATTGCCCGAAGTTATGACTAATCAGCTTTGAATATCCAGTCACCTAGAGATAAGTTGTTTTCTATATACAGTAAGAGCTAGACCTTGCTCATTTCACAATATGGCATATGTTTTTGAGATGATCATTTTCAATCATTATGAGAGTCTAGTATTCCCAATGACACTTGTCAACTCAAAGAAACTATTTGGGGCCAATCCAAAGAAGTTGCATTTTTTTATCGTTTCCAAAACAATTCAGCCTATAATTGCCAATTTTCCTAGTCATAATTGACCGTTTAAAAAAGCTGTTACTTTTGGGCCCGAAGATAACCCCATTTCATCATAATTATAATGGTGGCAAATATAAGTGAGAATAGAGA
>LBNU01011999.1:42030-60270 GCA_014162995.1 Artemisia annua
CAACAAATAACTACATAAACAACATCAAACTTTTATAAGATAGCCAACAAACCATTCCTACCGTCATTATAGGACACATATGTTGTTTGGGAACATAAAATGTTTAAAGAAATTTAAGTTTGCAATAATCACTTAATCATTCAATTCAACTAAAATTTAACAAACCCCTAAACAAACACTATAAGAGAAGATGTTTGGGAACATATGTTGTTCAATTCAATAAAATTTAAGCGCGTTTGTATAAATACTCACTCCTAATAGTCGGTATCAAGAAGAGATGCAATAAGCATGAAAAGCCAAACACTGCATCTTAAACCAGATGGCATATCTGTAATATCTACAGAGAAGAGCCCAGTCGATTTGTCTTGAATGCGCGGTCGGTATCTTTTTACTTCGTATTAATGTTTTTATTTTAAACAATAATTGGTGGGTTCTCCTCTTGTTTTCTGGGTTTGTGTTCTTGAAGAAGGTAATGAAGATTTGGGGATTGGGGAAGAATGAACGTGTGACGAGTTTTTTTTTAACAAAAAATACATTCTTGGCTTCTATTTCTAAACAATTGCATTGAGGCCCACGTGTTTTTTTGCTTTATTTAGCTATGTGATTACAAAAACGTTTTTCTTAATTTTTTAGACAAATAAGGAAATAATTAGTATTAATTATTTTTTAAGATTTTTTTTAAAAATAGTTTTTTAAAAAAAATTTACTAAATAAGGGAAGGTTGAGTTTTTTGAAATGAGAAAGTCCCCACTTGGGGTTTTGTTTTATTATATAAAAGATTGGACCAATAGGAAAGCTTGATTTTGCCACGTAGACAAAATCAAGCGACGTCATTGGTCAATTGAAAGTTAAAATTGAATCCAATTTGGTCAATATTTGTTTAATTTCGTTTTGTGGCAAAATATATTGAAAAAACATATGTGTCAAATTTGAAAGAAAATAAAACTTGATAAGAGGCGGAGTAAAGTTATAGATGCTTAGGGTAAAGAATGAAAATAAACAACAACAACAACAACAACAAAATCTACCTTTTTCCTTCTTCTCTTTTATCCAGAGATCCAACCCCAGAATATCAAAACTACTAAAGGTATCTTGATCGGCGATTTGAAGGTAAATTCTATTCCTTCACCTATTCCTCAATGGCCAAAAGGTGTGATTTTTAACCCTAAATCAACATCACTCAATCTATTAATCTAAGGTATATTTTCTGTTTCACGAATTAAAGGTATATTAATCTTCAAGTTATTGATTTATGTAATAGTTAAAGGTAGATGAAATTAGGTCAATGGTTAGTTGAATTAGATCTTGATTTGGGTAATTAATCAACCGAGTATGTTTTATATGGTTTATGCTTATTGACTTATGTTTCGTGCTGTAAAATAATACTCCGTAGTTTATAGTAAACAGCGTTTGAACAAGTTGGATGTCCTTAATTCATTGCTCTACAGAAGTTGCTGATTTGCTAAAGAATCTTTCAATTTATTCACAGTCAAAAGACTTTGGAAGCAACAGAGGCTGCTAAGAAAGTGAGGGTTTAGTACTTTAGTTTAGCTTCATGTGACATTATGTAACTTTTGTCGTGTTAATCGTGTTTGTTTAGTACTAATTAAGATTGTTAGATATTGATCATGTGGTTTGTGTTACTTTGCATCCCTCAGTTGACTCAGGGGTCAATGGGAATGGTCAAAGTCAACCATTTGATCGGTCCCTTACAACCAGCCTTGTCCGTAGACACTACGGGCAATGGAAACAAGGGTCCCATGAGACCAATAGCGTATCAGAATTCGGCCTTTAATTCAACTGGATCTTACAACAGGGGTACACAAAGCACATATCAGGATCCAAGATATGGTTTTGACGGAGTCCATTCCCCGATTCCATGGGTAGACAGCTCGGTCTATTCAAATGGGATGGCTAGAAACAATACCAACACCACCCCTTTGTCAAATGCAAATGGTTTTGCATCAAAAAATCAACACTTCCATACCAATTCTCATCTTGTGGCACGTTTGTATTATTATTTGTTTATGTTTATTCTTTTATCATGATTTGTTGGTTCTTTTTGGTGTTGATAGTTTGTTCGTTTTTGCAGAATCCAAGACCAATGTCCGGCATGAATACTGCAAGTGGATATATGAAAAGAATGTATCCAAACAAAGTATACGGTGAGTACAACATAAGTATTTGATAAAGAAACATATGTTCAGGTATTCTGACATAAATGATGCAAGCGGTTGCTACTTATATTATGTTTAATTTTAAAGATAATTTAAACTAATTGCAGGCCGAAAAGGTTGGTAATTAAGAGAATGATGATTGGGTGTCGGCGCGTGGAGGTGGAGTGATGGGAGGGGGTGACGGAAGTGAAGGACATGAAGGTAAAGTATGAAACTTTAGGGTTGTAATCTGTGGCGGTAATTTATCATAAGAAATATCAAAATTAGCTACAAGTGTTTACACAATTTAGGGCATTCTGCAATGCATAAAGAATACTTGCCTCTTTCATGTCATTCAGCTCAATGTTAGATGATTCCTCATTCCAGTATAACGAGATTACCTGAAGATCAATTACAGAGATTTATTAACCAGTGGTTCAGTATAAGTGATCTATTAATTGTGCACTAAGTTGTCAAAATATGTTCTCGGAAACAGCCCTTAACAATGTTTATTTAGATTTGATGGTTATATGACTTATATCTATTTTTTGTGTGCAGGAAAAATGGATAGGAGTGTTTAGATTTAGAGTTGAAAAGGAAACCAGGTATCATGTTAATATCTTTATAACAGAGTTGTGAATGGTATGCAAAATAAGGATTATTTTTTCAGAATAACACATATTTTATTTCGACAACATGCAATAAAAATACTACATATACAAATTAATATAAAACATGTTGATAAGCTATACTCCATTATTAAACAATTATGCTCATCAGGACTGTTAATATTTTCTTGCCTAAAGGACTTCATAATGGCTGTTGAATCAGCTTAGAGGAGCTCTGCAATATTCAAATTCGGAGATGATTCTATCATTTAATTATTAAATTGAAGATAGTGTGTTTTTCATCTATGAATGTCTTGAGAAATATTTTCAACTTTGACATACCTTATCTATAGAGTTGAACTTTTTAGGATTTATTGCAACTATGATTACAAGTTTGATTGTTGTGTCAATCTAAGAGGGTGTTTGGAGTGATTATATAGTAGTGTCTAGATGAGCTTTTTTATTACTACAATTTATGTATCATATTTCAAACTAATTACGAAAGCAAGCAAAACTAAATTTAATTAATGTTTAAACCCGTGCATTGATAAATTGTTTTTCGTAACACAATATAGGCATTGGAACAGCAATACGAGATTGTGACCGGAATGACAATGCCAGAAAGTGCAAAAGATGAAAGACAATTGATGGATTTGGAAAAGTCTTGATTCGAATGAAAGCATTATCTTCATCGTATACACTATATCATTACATTGCTATCCCTATTCATCCTTAAGATGGTAATATTAATAATGATTTTCATGTTACCTTTATGTATTAATGCTCATGTGAGCCTTAATACCCATACATAAATGACTACCATTTCTGTCGTGTACATCTATTTACTATTAGATTTCCTATGAAGTGTGAACATTCAATATGAGATATTCAAAGATAAACGTTAATATACAACGTATTAAGAAAATAAAACGGTTAGCAATAATCGAACTACATTTTATTCATGTTTAAACCCCGCTAACCATCCTAATATCACCACATTCTTTATGTTAGTTTGTTTGCTCTTCTTTCTTTGTACTATGTATTAACTAAAATAATAAGCTAATTAAATAGTAGTAAACAATCTTAAGAAAATATTTGCGGTATTAATACGTGATAAAAGATTTATGTCAAAACCCCGTGCGTGCACGGGTATTATAACTAGTATCATCATGATAGGATTGTTTAAGCTTAAAAGAAAATGGTTGCGCAACTCCAACTCTTTCTTATCGGTATGAACTATCCTATCTCGGCGACTTTATGGGATTATATATTTTTTTTCAAATGAACCATCTGACACACAGCCATTTGTTTTTTTTTTTTTTCTTCATCTTTTAGTTTGTACTAATTTGCAACTGAATGATTGACAGAAATTGTAAATTGATTACAAGTATGATGGTCTTCTTTTTATTTCAATTAATCGATTAGTTGCTACATTTGATGACTCCCAAGACAAGACTAAATTCTATTAAAGAATTAAAATTTTAAAAAGGTTGCAACTAAAGAGAGATTATCACACCGTGTTGTAGATGTTATGATGTTAAGTTTAACAAAGTTCTATATACAAGCTTGACTGATCCTAAGTCAAGTTTGTTGAGTCATGTTCTAAAAGTATGCTTGATTGACCATAGAAGAATAGTTTTGGTAAAATTGCTAGGATACTGGCACTCAAACCCGTGATTCATACTAATTCGTGGTCATTAAAACGCACACGAACTATAGAAACACAAATGTAAATTGCATAGAAGTATATCAAACATGATTCTGTACACGACCACATTATCAAGTATCGTTTATAGATTTTAATGCACGCTTTACAACTACGTATAAAAGTAGGCAAATACATTATCCGGTACTACCTCATTCCCACATTAAGTGTTCACTATGACTTTTTTAACTCTTTTTTCTCAAACTTTGACCTTAAATATATTTATTTGTATTATATAATACTTAATAAAAATTATACAAATGAAAACACATTTAAAAACTTAATCCATTCATATATCTTGCATCAAGTATTATATCACACGAACAAAAATATTTAAAGTCAAAGTTGAAGAAAAAAGACTTAAAAAAGTCATAGTGGACACTTAATGTGGGACGGAGGGAGTATCTCTTATAAATGTATTAGATATATACTAGACGAGTAACCGTGCATAGTAACGAGATTTTATAATGACAGATCGTTTAGTGATAAAAAAAAGTTTGTGGGTTATAAACGAAAAATAATAAAAGTTTGAATATTTGAGGATTAAACATAATGTTTTGAAACCCGGTTCGACCCGGTTGGTTCAACTGGTTGAACCGTTCTGGTCGAAAAACGGGTCGATTTTTAAATCGGGTCAACACGACGGGGTGGGTCGAACACGAGTCAAATTAAACCGGGTCGGGTTTGAAGCGTCCCGGGTCAACCCGATTTTCGATGTATATTAATAGTTTCCATTTGAAATATATGTTTTCAACATTTCTATCTTTAGTTTCAAGTTTTAAATTTTCACTTTTTGTTTTTTCCTTTATATATAGTATACGCGTGATACATCGGTATCATTAGAGCCTGGTCGGTCCAAAAGGGTCTCGGTAGCACCCGTTTGGCACAAAGATTTCGTAATGGGCTAGGATATCTATCATGTGTTTTATGTTTTATGTTTGGGTCGTTTTATGTTTTATGTTTGGGTCATTTTAGGATCTTTGTTTATGTTTATCACGAATAAGTGTTTGGGCTCAAGTCCGGTTTGTGGGTTAGGGTATCTAGGGTTTCGTCATGTCTATTTAAGCAATTGCAATCAATGAAATCAGGAAAGTTTTAAGTCAAATATATGTCTTTTCTTTCTCTTAGGTTGTGTTTGTTTTTTAAAAAGAGACTCTTAACAGCCTCTGAATCTGAACCGTTTAGACACGGTCAGACATTTTGGCCATTCAGACCATTTGTTTTTTTTCCCTGTTCAAACGCGGTCAGAGGCAATAAGATTTTAATGGTCTAGACTTGAGAGGGGTGTCTTAATAGCTCTTGTTGCCTCTAGTTGACAGAAAAATAACCAAAAAAGAAAAAAATTTAGTACGAGCATGCAAATGTACAGTTCAAACATGAGTTTTTTTTCCCGTTCTGATGCGGTCAGATTCAGACATTTACCCCTCAGATTCAGATTCAGATGTGCGATTCAGATTCAGATTCAGAGCCTCTTAAAAAACAAACACCACCTTAATTCTTGCGGAGTTAGCACACGCTAAAAGGGGTGCAAATCTATCTGATACTTCCTAAGCCGGGTCGTATCAACGCGGGTACCCTGTGACAATTAACCAGAGAAATAGATCCCGATGAGGCCTGATTTACCAGTTTGTATCGGTTTCAACGGGTCATCTCTGGTTCGTTTTCGGATGGCTTTTATTGGTTAGCCGAACCGGTAGCGACACCAGTTCCGATCCGGTCCGGTTTTCAAAACTATATGTACCATCAACTTGTTAGCTTGTATGAAACTTTGTGTGTTTTATTAATTTGTATAATGTGTATAATAATATATACTTTTCATTTTAAGGGGTTCTAAAAATAACACTAATTAGTGTGTTTAATTATTGTGAAAAATTTATTATTGTACTTTTTAGTAAGGGGTGTTTTAATTGTTTGTATTTAATTTGGTAAATATGTTTTTAGTTGGTTGTACAATATGAATAAATCACTGTTTTAAGTAATGGGGTGTTTTAATAAGAGTATTAATTACATTATACATTTTTCTTTCACCTTTGATTAATTTTCAACATTCAACAATTAAACAATTCCACTTTAACCATACATCTTTATTGTAGCATAGATTATGCGATATCAAAGTGGGGCGTTTGAAATGAAAAGTTTATTAATGTTTTATTAAATGGAACTTAACTTATCCCACATCGACGAGTGGGCAAACTTGAGCCTTTCTTAGAAAATCATCATGATCGGAACGTGTAAGCTTGAAGAAGATTATGTTGGTTTAGAAGCAGTATTGAAAAAGATTATGTTGAATGCAAAAGGTTTTTTCTTTTTCAAATTTGATACTCAAGCTGGTTTAGAAGCAGTATTGGAAGATGGCCCGTGGTTGATACGCAAATCACCAATCATTCTCAAAAAATGGTCAATTGATACTAGAATATGTAAGGAAGAGTTGACCCGTATTCCGGTATGGGTTAAATTACATGATGTACCTATTCAAGTATTTGAAGATGATGGTATTAACTTGATTGCTTCATTTCTTGGTAAACCTATTATGCTTGATTCGTACACTAGCTCTATGTGTAAGGATTCTTGGGGTAGAAGTAGTTTTGCTCGGTGCTTAATCGAGATTTGTTCTGAGGTTGAGCTTGTAGAGGTTATTACTGTTGGTATCCCCTCTCTTATAGGGGATGGGTTTACTAAAGAAACTATTCGAGTCGAGTATCAATGGAGGCCTCCCAGGTGTTCTTCATGTAAGATTTTTGGGCATACCCAGGATCATTGTCCTAAAACAGTGGTCAGTCCTCCTATTGTCTCTACTCCCAGTGTTGCTACTCCTGTAGAGCCTCTTAATGATGGTTTCCAAAAGGTAAATCATAAGAAGAAGAAGGGTAAAGCCCATGGTATCTCAATCAAACCGAATCTTAGGTATGAGCCTAAGAAGACTCCTAGTGAGCCAAACAAGGGAGTTACTAATAGGAATAATGTGCCTACATCGTCATCTATGTTGAAATCTAAAGGTTTATCCTCTAAGGAAAGCGATATAGCAACGTGAAATCCATATGCTGCTTTGGCTACTGATGAAGGTGGTGATGAAGATTTTGTTGTAAACGAGTTTGATGAATCGGCTAACTTATTTCCTCACTCCACTACTGATGGTAAGCCATCATTCACGACAGAAGCTGGTTAGCTTGTTTTGATTATTTCTTTTTCTAGGTTCATTTTTTTGATTCTAGAAGTTGTTATGAGCTTTTGGCATGTCATAGGCTATAGGCTTTTTGTTTATCAAGCTGTTTAAGCTTGAGGTTAATGTGGTATTTCAGCCACATTCCAGTTGTACTTAAATGTTTCGGTTTTAATATATTTACCAGGGTGCAGGATTACTCCCCTTTACCCAAAAAAAAAGAAGGAGAAGGTTGCGCAACTCCAATTTTTTCATCTCAAGCTACATTTCTTATCTCGGTGGTTTCATGGGAAGGTTATTTTTTTTCAAATGAACCATCTTAGAAGTATATCAACATGAGTATTTTATCAATCATGATTACGTACACGACCACATTATCAAGCATCACATCTTAATTTCAAATATATAAAGAAAAATAAGAAAGTGGGCAAACTTTTAATTGGCTTGTTAAACTAGTTAGTGAGGTTACATGGTAAGCAACAACGTAATTTGAAACCGTCACTTCTACATCTTAGTTTTTAGGCTAATAGCGTGATCATGGGTAATCAACATGAACTACACTATTGATGCCAAATTCAAGTCAATAAATAGGGTACTCTACAACTATATTCAACTAACAGAAAATGCACACATCATACACCGAATATAAGCATGATGAGCGTGCTGCATTTTACGCTTGTCAATCGGTTTTCTACCACCGCCATTTGCATTGTGTTGACGTTGTTCGCTGACAATATGCAACGCGGGTCTGCAAGAATCCTGGGGTCGTTACGTGCGAGGCTTGAAGCGAATCAAGTACGTAAACACTTTTTAAGAACAGGGAATATCTTCCCGTGCTAAACTCTTTAACAGGTGTTTTGTTCGCGACTATAGAAAACAACATGCCGATAGAGTGATAGAGATTAAGTGAGTAGTTGTAATTGATGTTGTGGTTATCTTGAATCTGGTACTAAAGGGGTGATGTGTCGCTAAAGATGTTGGAGCAACTTACGGTTTGTAAGTGGTCGTACTACTTAAGAGGTTTCATTCGATTCATTTGATTATTTTGTCCTTTATCGTTCACAGTCGATAAATTTGGTTTTGTCTCAATATCTTCGGTTTAATATATACGAGTAGGTGTATACTAACATCCTTAAACAACACGTAAGCAAAAATATAGTTTAAAGTGTGTAGATTAGACTATTTTCTGGTAGTGCACATTTTGGAGTGTTTTGGTGAAACAAATATGTCAACTTCGAACACATATGAATATAGATTTTCGAAATTTGTTAACATATTAGAGTGTCATCAACAAAATCTTCTTAGAGATATATCAAATATATTATGGGGTCTCAAAATGAGGTTGAAATGATAAGTAAATTACCATTTAAAAAAGGGGTTGAGTTTATCCCACATTGATGAATGGGCAAACTCTTGATGTGTTTAAAAGTAAGAACTTAGACACTTATATTAGTTGTCCTTAAAATATCATCATGATAGGATTGTCCAAGTTAGAGAGGAAAAGGTTGTGGCTCTTCAACTCTTTCTCTCCTAGTTTGGATAGTCTGATCTCGGCGATTTTATGGGATAGTATTTTTTATTATTTTTTTTTAAATGAACCATCTGAGACACATAATATAATTATGGGATAGTATTTTAGTGTTGTTCCGGTTTCAAATATCCGTCGACATCTGTTCATGTTGTGAGAAAAAAAAATGCTTTTTTGAAGTATCTTTGAGACCTGATTCCATGTGTGCTTGGTGAAGGTCAAATTCTATCTCAAGTAAAGCATGTTGTAGAAAGGAGAAGGTGTCTCTTGGTTTGATAGGAAGATAAGCTGGCTATTCAAACACGCAATCACAGTAGGTGAACGGGTTAGAAATGAGACTAATATCTTTTCAGGATAAGTTTCGGTCAGTTCAGCAGCAGTTGAACTTGCACAAATGAAGCTTCCAGAACATTCTTATTCTTCCGTAGATGCGTTGGTTGTTGGAGCAGGCAAAATGGGAAAAATTGTGATCAAACATTTAATCGCAAAATGGTGTGGAAGAATAGTGGTTAATTATGAATAGATCTGAAGATAAAGTGTCTTCTATACACTTTTTTTGAGAGTTTAAGGATGTACAGATAGTCTATCAACCTAATTAGTCACCAAAGAGCAAGTTGAAACACCGAGTAATAGACCAACAAAAATTATGTTTATTGATATATCAGTTCCAAGAAACGTGGAATCATGCGTCTCGGATCTTGAAACAGCTGACGTTTACAATGTGGATAATCTCAAGGAAGTTGTTGAAGCTAAGTAAGGTGGTGCCACATGTAGGTCCGTCCCTGGTTTACAATACCCTTACTTAGCTTCAACAACTTCCTTGAGATTATTTATCCACATTGTAAACGTTAGTTAACCGACAAGGTGGTGCCATCAGTGTCAGTTAACCGACGAACCCGTTGGCACTGGTCTAAGATGAAAGAGTTGCAAAAGCTTGTATATGAGATTTTTTTGTTAAAAAAAATACTAATCCCATACCCTATGCATTGAGATGTTTTTACTTAAAAAAAAAATTCAGCCCCGCACCACCTCGTCCTTTGCTCGTCGACAAACCGAAGAACACCCAACCGATGCACCACCGATGAAGTGGTGCCATCGGTGGTGTCAGTTAACTGACGGTCGTCGGTTGACAAATTGACGAGCCGTTGGCACTAGTCTATAATGAAAGAGTTGCGAAAGCCTGCATATGATATGTTTTTGTTTTAAAAAAAATACTAATCCCATTGCCTATGTATTGAGATGTGATGTTTTTACTTATAAATATAATACAATCCCGTAACATCTCCGACAAGAGAATGTGAAACAAGTGATAGATTTGAGATGTTTTTACTTAAAGAAAATAATTGGGCCCCGCACCACTTCATCCCTTGCTCGTCGCCAAACCGAAGAACACCCAAACGACGCACCACCGAATAGGTGGTGCCATCGGTGTCAGTTAACCGACAGTCGTGGGTTGAAAAACTGACGAGCTCGTTGGCACTGGTCTAAGATGAAAGAGTTGCAAAGCTTGTATATGATATGTTTTTGTTTTTTTCTTAAAATTACTAATCCCATAGCCTATGTATTGAGATGTTTTTACTTAAAAAAATAATACAATCCGATAACATCTCCAACAAGAAAAAAGACATAACATCTCCAACAAGAAAAAAGAAAAGGAGAAACACGTGATAGAGTTGCAACTTTGTTTTCTCAAAGTTGTTAACACATTCCCATCATGATGATACTATAGGAGAAGCTTTTAGTATTAGTCTCCACAATCTTAGTTATAAACACATCAAAACTTTGCTATCTCATCAATGTGGGAAAACTCAACCCACATATGGAGCTTAATTGATGATACTAAAATGGATTAATTTTGGGAAGTTAATTTACACACTCCTACAATTTATTGGCACACTTAAATTATGAGTGTTTTGACATTTATACCTTTACAGGGTGAAAATAAGTAAAAATGATGGTATAAATGTCAAGACACTCATATTTTGAGTGTGTCAATCAATTGTAAAAGTGTGCAAATCACCTTCCTTAATTTTGTGCCACATTGACTCTTACTTTATGATTTTGGGCCACATCGTAAGTCAAACATTAAACGTCCTCGAAATAACAATTGTGTTCATGGTAAACAAAAATTCTTTCACTTATATTTTTGTGACCTAATTTATCGGCAAGTCATGATTATATAAAGAATTACAATTCCTCGTCGAAATTTATGTTTGTTTATTTTGTGTTACGAATAATTTCCCTACAACACAATCATTTTGTTTTATTCGTCATCATTTTNAAAAAGAGAGAGGGATATAAGTTTAAGAAATCATATGCATGCATTATAAGTTAGCAGAGATTAGTTATATATCGATCAACCGGCAAACTATTAGGTGTCATAATTAGCGTTATTGATTAAACTAAGTTTGAAAAATTAGTTTCATTTAATATTTCTCATTTTCCTTTTTTTTCAGCATACTTTATTTTAATACTCCGTAATGCGCGAGGTTTTAGGCATAGATTTTTGGATAGATTGATTATCGTAAATATAACGCAACTTTAAAGATATTATGAATTAGTTTCTAATATCTACAATAAACTTTTATTATAGGTATAACTTTATAAACCTAGTCGGAACGTGAATATCTAAATAATGTTTTGTATGTGGATATTTGAGATAAGAAAACCCACTATTTCGTTACTAAAAAGACACCCATTTATTTGATCAATCTAAAAAGCATTCTCTACGAATGCAAAAAATTTTACCTTATTTTTCAAATAATTCAATAAAAATATGATTAAATATAGGCGTATAAGACAGATGGTGGCTTTTAATTACAATAATTTAAAAACATTGATTTATATTTGTCGATCATTACGCTGTTGATAATAACTAAATAGTAAAAACATCTTACGTCCAAATAACCGTAAACAAGTTTTTTAGTCGTGAAATTTCATTTCAATGAATACTCAAGGTATGAACAAAAATAATACAACTTGACAAATGATCAAATAAATAAATTTTTAATTCCAACTTTCACATTTTTATACAATGTGAGAAAATTTATTTTTTTCAAAAAAGGTTTCAAATGTACATTTTTGAGATATAAAGAAATGTTTATATTTGGGAAATTAAATTCAAAAGGTGGCTAACGGCCATATTTCCCTCTCAAAATCGACTTCAAACATCTCAAATAAATCTTCACCACAAAAAAGACAAAACAATTAGAGCGTTTGTCCGGTACCATTTAAACCCGTAAGTTACCGTGTATTGTAAAAAAACGTATCCGGTGAGCAACTTTAATTGGTGTAGTTCCCTCCTAACAGCTAAATTTTCAGTCTCGATAAATAGTGGATCATTTTTACACTTCTTAGCTACACTTTTCAACACTGAACTTCTGATCTATCTACCAACTTGTTCGGGTAAATCCTATTAACAAATAGAATCAAAATTTAATAAAAAGTTTTTAATAAATTTTATTAGAAAAGAAAACATGAGTATAATATAAAGAGATATTGATAGAGTATGGGGGTTAGAAACCTCTCCTAAGAGAATGAGAAACCTTTCACAAAACTAGCTTTAAGCGGAGGCGGCAAAGGGCCTTTACTGTCTCCAAGGGTAAGCAACTAATCCTAGTATAGTTAATCCTAATCCTAGTTAAATTATACATTTAACTCTAATCTATGGTTGGAAATTTGCTTCTGAAATTCTAAGTTAAACTCATGGTTTGATTTCCTTATTGGCCAGCAGTGACCAGTGGAATGGCGGTGGCAAGGTTTGACTACTATTTCCGCGCCCTAACCTTTCTCATAAGTTGCGTAACATAACTAAAGAGCATCAATGCTGTCCACTTAATAGATTTCAGTTTTAATTTTTCTATTCGATGATTTTCTACCATTGTCAAGTGACAACATCAAAAATAGATTATAGAACGACTCAAAACATCATGATACAATCCTTGGTAGCTAGGGTAGAGTTTTGAGTTTCATAACTTTTTTTTTTTTTATGTATTTATAAAAGAAAAATGTAAACAATTATACTAGATGTGAGAGAATAACTATACGCCAAAACTTGAGGCTCTTACAACTCTTACTTAGGGACATATCTACTCAAATACATAAGCACCTCGATCTGAATTTGCAACGAAATATTTAAGGGTTAAATCAAATTGATTTACATTGAATGAACGCTGACAACTTTGCGGGGCGTGCGTATATGGTTACAATATAGAACAAAGAAATTAATCCAGTAAAGCAGACAAGAAATAATAAAGATGATAATTGACACAAGTTTGCTATATGACTACAGTATTCACATCAACTTATTGCATCATCTTTTGTTCACACGTTCAATGAACGCGTTAAGGCGTTTTATTATATGCGAACGGTTGCTCTAAAGGTACTAGGTGCCCAGCCATCTTTTATCCAACGTCCATGTGTATTGTCACCCAACTCTAATAGTAAAACAAGATTCACAACCATTAGATTGGTTAAAGCATTCTAAACTTTGCCAGCTATATATAGATTCATTATAATGTGTTTAGATTTTATATATGCATAATTAACGCATACTGGATACGTACATATAATCATATCATTTGGCAGATTTGCGTTTCAATTCTGTATTGTGAAGAAAGGGTATTTACTTAACTGTTTCATGGTCCTAGGCAAAGACGGAATTGAAAATCTTGCATCGCTCACCCCACAACATAATGTATCATCTGCAAAATTATATATGGAGAACAAATTATATATTAGAATGATCAGACGTGCTTTTATCTGGGAAAAACTTAGGGCACAACTGTCTTCAAGCGTTTTTAATGTATATCTTTCACTGAGTTTCACAATGATATAATATAGCTATCTTATGCAACTTCTGCAGCTCTTGCTTCCAAATTATGCCACTAATGCTTAATTACTTAATTAGCATTTAGGTAACTAATTTAATGTTTTTAGCTACCTGTGAGCTAGTTACTGAGCCCCGCATCCTCGTCAGGGACAACAAACTCACCAAGAGTTCATTTCTCTCTTTGCGATTTGTAAATGTCGCCTGCATGCTATAAAAAGATTAAGACCATCACGTTATCTGCTATTGAAACGTATTAGAGCTTTGATGTAAGAGCAATAAAGCTTCGTGATTCTAGCTACATCTTTTTTGTTATAAGCAGATTATTGTTCTTAGAATAAACAAAATGTGTGAGATGAATGTTTTGGTAAGAACACAAGCAAGTAACATATGTATTTAGAAAGAGACACGCCTACGTCAAAGAATGTTTGATACACAAAATTCAGAAGCCACGGGACTTTATGAAAGCCAATTGAAAACATCCTTTTCAACCCCGTCTACGTTTCGCGGCATCAAAAGTCCGACAACTTCGTGGATATCAAGTCGCCCTATATGCTCAACCTAATAGATTCAGTCATCTCTATGACACGTACCAGAAGGCTAGCAAAAGACTTTACCAACTTTGTGGGTACAATTTAGGCCATCTTGAACCCAACCATCCCACCATAACTTAACCCACGACTATTGCCATTCTCAACTCTTAGCTTCTCCACCCTTTGGCCACAAAATCGGCCTGAAAAACTAGCGCGACCTCTCTTTTTTGCAGTGGATTGAACACCGAAGAACAAAAGTCGGCACCGTAAACTGGATAGTCCCCGGCTCAATGGCCAAAAAAAACTTGTTTAAAACCAGCAGCTGTGAATATACCGTCCATGGGCAAAAAGAAGTGGAGAAGGACAACCGCAGCTTTGTTGTTGAACGTAAACAATTTCCCGCCTTCTTTGTTACAATGTCTTTTGGAACCCAGTATTTTCACATCGCAGCGTTCCGGGTTCTTTTCTATGGTTTTGTGGTGTCCAATCCTGCTAGCCTTTACGAGTCCGTGAGCCATAGGGTTTAGGCACAACAAACAATGTTTCCCATTGTTTCTGATTTTTTTTTTTTTTTTGGGGTATTATATATGATTATATATGATCTAGGGGTTAAAGATGATATATGTGACTTTGATATATGTTTTAAAATATTACGTTTGAGATATATATAGGTATTGATTTTAGCGCGTGTCGACACCCTTTACTATTTGACGGTGATGGATTTCTGTTGAATGTTCATACAGCGCCCTCCAATTTTTGAAGTCCGTACATTCCCCACCTTGTATGCTTCTTAAAAGTTGCAGAGATATATTTTTTATTATTTTAGATCATTAAAATAAATAACTAATATTGACAGAATCCAACAACGTTGCAAGTTGTAGTAAAGTGGTTGAAATACTATTTCATTGTAACTTTATCATTAAAGCTTTAATTGCACGCCGAATTTCGTTGTTTGCAGTACACATTCACGATCAATGTTCATTTATATCTTCCATGCATATGGAAGAATTTTATCTTCTATTCCGGCGTTATATAATAATAAAAAAAAAAAAGTTTTCTACTCTCTCTTCATCAATTCTTTCCTAGAGTATATCTTGGCCTAAGATTGTGACACTTCCCGAAAAGCTTTTTTTTTTTTTTTTCTTTTTTTTCGCTCTCTGAGAAACCGCTTGCGGTCACGCTCTTGTGTATGGGCTGAGTTGGCATTTAAGAGAGGCAGAAAAAAAAAACTCAATAATTAATTCATGTATGCACGTTTTTTAATTTATCGATCAAATTAAGATTATATTAAGCGCGTATACATTTTGTTAACTCTCTTATGTTGAAGGTTGCTAAATTAAGTCGGTGTCTTGACATTAGAATGCATTGAGATCATCAAGCAATCTCATTATTGATTTATTCATCAAATCATGCCTAAATTTCTACACGGAAATATAGCCTTGATTTGATACCACCAGATGAATCCAGTTAATACGTAACGTCATGCATATCTTCTATCACTAGTCACTACGCTTTACATATATATGCACATGTTTTTTTGCTCAGCTTGCAACTTTTTTGTAGGATGTCAAATATTACGTGTTTGATATATAGTATGTTTCTGATTTTAAAAAAAAAAAAAAAAAAAAAAAAAAAAAAAAAAAAAAAAAGAGTATATAGTAATGTTACAACTATATGTCTTCTTATTTCTCTATTTGCATTGTTTCAGTTCAAGAAAATGCAAGCAACTGTAAGGATGACCACTTTGTCCCGGGATTGAAGCGTACACCAACTCAATGTAGATGATGATGACTTTTCTTGCAAATGTATGAACTTGGCGAGAATCAGCCTTCGTATTGAACAGTGCCGAGCCTAACAGAAAAACGCATGTCAAGAAGTGTGGCGATTTTCATGGTTCATTTAACAGCTTCCACTTCAAACAATTTAAGAAAATACTGGAATGTGAAACTGAATCCATAGGACAATTCGGTAGGTTTGAAACTTTTTGTATCGAATGAAAATTAAAGAAACCATTACTATTATTTACTCTGTTGATCCATATTTTTATTTTGTGTCTTAACACATTTCTTGGTTTATCTAATGAAAATTAAAGAAGGGATTTGGCCGTACAATAGCAACATACTTTCCGAATTGTTCCAATCTAGTACGCGTACTTTTTTTTGTCCCACTCAATGTAACGAACTTTCAACTTTTGTACCAATCTACCCCATGAAACTTGTTTTACCGGCTAACCTGAATTTTTTTACCAAAAACGCTGCCACGTAGGATTTCCACTAAATACCTATTAGTATAATAACTTCACCACCACTTTTTCTTCCCCAAATTTTTCCCAAACATTAAACCCTAAATCAATTAAACTTATAATGACTTCATCCTCCAATTGCAGTTATCGCCCACCACAAACTGATTAATAAGCCAGCATCCATGATAGGCACCACCCTCTTATCAACAGCCCAACCACCTCTATAACTCCCATCCTGCACCACAGAACCCATACCTGATAGCACCATTCCTCTATGTAGCCATCCAAATAGTTACAATCAGTCAACTACTAACAGCAGTTATATTTCTCCTTTGAGCATCCATCTGAACATTCCAATCCTTGGCCACAGACTGCACTTGTAGAGTTGCTTTGACCTTTAGACTCATCAGTTTAAGCCTCATCTTCCTAGTAATCTCTTCCAGCAGCTTGTCACAACTTCTAACCTCCTTTGTAAACACTCTTTTATTTCTTTCTTGCCACACATAGTAAACTGCAGCCCCAAGAAGTAGTTTTCTAAGCACACTTTTAATAGCATTAGTCTTACTTTGAGTGTTCATAGCATCAATAATACCACCCCAGTCATCAGGCATATTCATCATTCTGGCCTTCTTCTTTATTTCAGACCATACCTTCTTTGTGTAGACACATTGAAAAAATTAATGGTCATGGGAATCAGGACAAAATTTGCAGAAAGGACACTTTAGATCAGCACCAGGATTCCATACAAGCATTTTGTCTTGTGTAAATAACCTCCTTTGTATAGCAAGCCATAAGACAAATGAGTGGCTAGGACTACATTGTGAATATCAGACCAAATAACACTATGGAACAATTGGCATTTGATCCCTAGTCTTTCCACACTTGTTTAGTGACATAGTGTTTGGTTCTCCCATCATTGCATTTCCACATAGTGTAATCTTTCTCACTATTCTGTAAAGCAGGGACTTCAATGCTATTGAGAACAGGAAACAGAGTCAACCAACTGTTTGGCCATTTCCATCTTCCATTTTCCACCATATCAGCCACTGCCACAGTAGCTCCATCGTGTAGCCTAGCAGTATATATGTCCCTTTGGATATAAATTGACAAAAAGGACCTAATTCACTCCAGTTATCATGATGGCAATTTACTGTTAAACGCATTTTATTAAGTGTTAATTGATGGATTAGAACAGTTGATTGATATGATGAAATTAGGGTTAGGGTTTGAAAGAATTGGGGGAAAATATGAGCGGGGCAATTGTGGAGTGTGTGGGGTGTGTTATACGTTTATTTTAATTAAAATTAATTGCCACGTATACCACTAACCAGTTTTCAAACTTTTTACCCGGTTGCCAGTCACCTTATGGGTAGATTGGTACAAAAGTTGAAAGTTCGTTACATTGAGTGGAACAAAAAAAAGTACGCGTACTAGATTGGAACAATTCGGAAAGTATGTTGCTATTGTACGGCCAAATCCC